>VDFB02081565.1:0-16276 GCA_007258455.2 Sequoia sempervirens
AGAGATCCCAATGTTGCAACCATGCTCTGGTACCAAATGTCATGCCCAAAATTTTACACCAAAATATATTTAAGGACAAGACACAATTTTCAAAATTTGACCACAAACACTTGCATAATTCATAAAAGGCTACTCCCTCTACCTGTACTTCATGAACGCATAACAACATTTGGCCAATCCATTATAAGAAATCGGTTAGATAACAATTGTTGTGAAAATAATGGTCGGGTTCTAGTGGAGACATGGAATCCACATCACCAAGATAGACATAATTAGTTCAACTAACTAATTAATGATTTGAAATATAATTCAAGTCACATGCTATGTAATAATATATGTGTATATATCAATGGTAATCTCCAAGTAAAAGTAAGAGAACAAGACATAAGGGCCAAACCTAGTCCCTAGGGGTGCATTGCTAATGGCCTTGCCTAAGTATTGTGCAGAGGCTTTCTAGCTTGACAACATGAGTTCATCCAACTCATATTTGATTGACCAACAATCACACATTTCACCCATGTTTGAATCACCACTAACTCACAATGGTAAAAAATACAAGGAATGATCAACAACGGTAAATATATAAGGGCTCATTTTTACTATATTGATTAATGGTTAAAAATCCTAACTACAATGCTCCTTAGTGGCCACTTGACAAAATAGATAACCAAGAATGATCTAGGATGAAGGTGACCATATCATATGTTGAATAGATGATTCTAATTGAAGTTTTGGTTTTAATCCAAACTATACAAAGGTCACATATAGCATTAATAAGATTATTGGGTGAAAGGTTAACAAGAAAATCCATATATTGAATATTTATAGACAATTCAACCATCATACACTTGATTGAATAACAAAAAGGGTATAACTCTTAGGTTCAAATATAACTCTACCACAGTCACCCTCATGACCCAATGATACTGACATATTCAAAACACATTTCTCTACTCCAATTCATCCTATACCTTTATTTTTTATTTATAAACTAAATGAACTTGTACACAACCCTTTCTAGGGTCCTTTTTCCCCAGATAGTTTCACAGTTGGTTACCACACACTTAGGTGAAGCTAAGGATCAAAATACTCAATAAGGATATTGTAACAACATAAGAGTATAGAATTGATAGCTAATAATTTGACAAAACTCAACCATACATAATACAAGTTGAATCTATGTATTATCATAATAATGTATTATAGGGATCCTGGAAATAATATCTCATATTTCCCTTATTAGACTTCTATCGATCAATAAGTGGTTGAAAGATATTCGAGGCATCTTGCAATATTATGCCTTTTCTAAATCTGGATATACTGAGTATTATGATTAGGAAAATTTAATACTGGATTTATGATTTCATATTGCTTACTTTCTAAGGATCTTGGTCCATCTTAAGAATCCTTTCAAAATATGCACTCATTTTATAAAGAACATTTATTCATAAATAATGCACATCATCCATATATGACAATCTATTGTCTAGACTTAATATCTATTTCTCTTCAAGGAATAAATCCTAGTTAAGTGAAATGTTCAATGACCAACCCTAACCATGAGATTATTAACAATAATGATATAACTCAAATGAATCAACTTTCTCTCCACTCGACCATATTGGCATCGTGAAGCCTAAGTGACCTCTAGCAAAACCCTTGAGAAATATGATGATGAAATGGGGTCTTCCATTTTGATAATATAAAATGGTATTTCAATACAAGAATTATCTAAGTAACTACCAAAGAGTGCGATGAGTGCAATACTCAAGTTTTGTTGAATAGAGCATTCCAACACCCATTATTCTTACTAGTTATTATGTATCAAAACATATATATAAATATAAATTACTATTATTGGTGTTTGAAGACCAAGAAGGATGTTGAGACCCAAGGTATTTTCAATTAGGGATAACATTATAATCACCATACGATGGCTTATGAACAAGGGTTTCACTTGAGGCCAATGGAATGGTCAATGGGAGCCAAAATTTTAAACACAATCTCTGAACACTCATGGGTATGATCTAGGTATAACAAAACTCCCAAATATTACCCCACTAAAATAATACACGAATTACATGGCCAACATCCCTAATACACATGATAGGGTCCAACATACAAATTCATCTATACATATGAGATACAGGTCAGTATGCTTAAAACCAACTAAAGATAGACTCCCATACCTACATAAATATTCTCCAAGGGCTTGAGGTGGGGTCTTGAACCCTTTCTTCTACTCGAAAAATCCTTTGTCCACCATGAAACCTCATAAAGGACTTCAACCATACAATACATCTTAAAAGGTAGTGTGATTCTATGTCTTCCAATCCCCACCACTTGGAGAAAAATTCCATGACTAGCCCCTTCCTTCTCCATTTCCTTTCAATTCATTCTCTCTCTCTCTCTCTACCTATCATCCCTTTTTTTTAAGCTCATGTCATCCTTCCTCTAGAATCAAATGAACTCCATTCCTCTTTACTTCATTGAAAATCTACCTCCCTCAATCCAAGCACCCCTGACCAAATTCATTGTGCCTGCAATTTATGGTGTATCACAATCTAGGATTTGCTTTGTATTAAATGCCATCTCCTCATTTTCTCAATCTCTTTTATCTTGCAAGGCTGACCTTGCATTCATGGTGTCATCCATTGCCTTCATTCCTTTGCAAGAATGTCACCTCTAGTTGACATATAATTTTTCATGCCTTAGCTCTGTTTCCTAGCTGCTAACACAATCTAGCCTTTGAATGTAGGCCATCAATCTTAAAATTTGTGCCACAATCTAGGGTATCTCATTTACTTGCCTTGCTTTAAATTGCAACCATCCAGTTTAACTTGATTTAAATGTGGTCATAGATTTTAAATGATTCACAAAAAAAATGTGAATCAATTGAAACAATTGATTTCTACCATGTTTCTTATTCCAACTATGCTACATTGATCAACTCTAGTCAATGCAAGCATCCTGTAGAATTACTCCTTCATTTTTGGTGATCTTATTCTTTCTTTCCATCGAGGGTAAGGAGTCACTAATATCCCTTACCTCCTACTTGAGGTGCATAGTAGAGATTAACAAGCAAGCCCAAACACCAATTTTTGAAGCTCTTTACAGCTATTGGAGTTCGACCATTATCCTTACCCCTTACCTTTAGCTTGCCTTTAGTCCATCACAAACCTTCCCATCGACCTCCAAAACATGCATGAGTTTGTCAAATTTTGGGGTTCTCTCTTCCACCTTATCACTTTCATGCCTTTTTGTTAAGGTGTAAGCTAACCTGCCAACCCATGATGTCTAAAATAACCCTAAGCATTGACAGACTTGAAACATAGGAAAAGGGGGGAATGTGACCCCCAAATGTAGGAAAAAGTGGTTCACCTCTCTTTTTCACTCTATTTCATTCAATATAAGGGGTTATAATATTCCAATGAGTTACAAAAATCAATCCTAACCCAAATACGAATAAAAAGGAAAGTTTTAAGGTCAAATGCATTCACCTCTCTTTTTCACTCCATTTCATTCAATATGAGGGTTATAATATGCAAATGATTTACAAAAATCAATCCTAACCCAAATACCAATAAAAAGGCAAGTTTTAAGAAGGTCAAATGTTGTGCACCTATTGTGAAAGGTGCTTTTTCAAGCCTCACTAAGGATTCTTTGCCCTATGGAAAATGGGTCCTGGCTAGGACTCTCAAAATTTTGTTTTAGGGTTTTTTTTCTTCAATGTCTACACTCCCAGATCCTAGTTGGAGACTCTTGAAAACCCAACAATAAATATTGTAGTTCACTTTCCATGATTTTGCAAGAAAGGTAACAACTTTGACAACTCTGCGACTTTCTCCAATTGTGTTCTCCAAATGATCTTCAACCTAAAACCAAACCTCAATTGAAACCTTGGAGCACAAATCAATAATCTTGCATGAAGTGGCCTCAGTGAATGTAGATCTTGATTTTGAACCTTGATATGAAATAATGCTTGGCTAGGATCTTCAATGCTACATCAACACATTAGCTCAACTACATGCATTATGAACTATGTCTTTGATATGATGAAAATAATCTTGATTTCTAGAATAATCTTCAATAATCTACCCTTGAATGCCTTTGAAATTGTTCTTGAAGGCTCCTATGATAACTTCAAATTTTTCCAGGATTTCTTAAATGAAACTTAATTAAATATCCTTGTATTTATATGTAACTTATCATGAATTCCCAAAATTCAAATATCACAAGCCGACATGAAATCTTGAATTTGAAATTATTAAAATACCACCAAAAACATATCCCAAGGGGCAGTCCTGGGCTTAGGTGAGGACTCATTCACCATGTAGTGAATGGGTCCTAGCTCGCTTAACTAGGAAACACTTTGGACAATGTCAAATATCATGTGAAAATAGGGTCCTAGGACCTAGTGAGGACCCATTCGCCAAGTGGTGAATGGGTCCTATGTCACTAACCTAAGAAACACACCTTTTAAAATTAAGTTTTGTGGAATATTGTTTATGAATATCAAGCTTTATCCCTCAAAATATTCAATTGATTATGCTTGGATTTGAAATAAAGGGGACAATTAAGGAAAATTAACCTCAATTAATTAATAAGGCCCTAGATTAGTGTGAAAGTGTAAAGGTACACTTTACAACACCCTAAATAAGAAACCATTAAGTTCATTTTATTAAGAAGGGTCCTAAACTTAATGTGAATGTGTAAAACACTTTACAACTATAAATCAAGGAATAATTAATCTCATTTTGATATTAATTATTCCCAAATTAAGTGTGAAAAAGGGATACTTTATTCTACACTAAAATTTTCACCCACTTTAGTGAGAGTATGACCCCATGTTAGACTCACACTAAAGTAGACATTCAAGACACTTATGTATGTAGCAATAAACAAAGATTCACAATCTTACAACATGAAAGAACAAGAAAAATCAAGACTAAATGGTCCAATGTGATGTGGAACACATCTCGACTATTAGTTTTGTGCTCACTTTGGGATAGTGGAATGTCAAGTCGTCCACTAGGTGAGTATCCCTCAAGAAGGTGGCTTAGTAAGAAGTCATGCTTGTGTGTCAGCTCTCACTATACTTACCATACTAAAGCTATCCCTCTGATAACTCTGATAGGGTGCCACTCACATTCCTATTTCATGCTTAATAATTTGTGTTATGCTAGGAACACATGCACATATCAAGGCTCCATAGGTAAGCAAGGTGTCTTATGCTAGGTGTCCTTGAATTAGGGTTTTGGGATTCACAAGGTTAGTAAGTTGTATTATGCCAAAAACATATGAATATTATGTATAATTTTTTGTTTAAAGGGATCTTGATTCATTCATGTAAGTTCTTCTTAGGGATCATCGTGCCTAATGTCTCCAAGAGAGGACAAGTCAAGAGTAAAAGATTCATAACTTAGGGAATGCAGTGTCTCACATCACCATTAAGAGGGAAGTCATATGCTAAGAAATATCACACTCTTTGAGGACATAAACCCAATGAAACCACTAAGAAAAAAGAAAATCACACAACAAAACATGCAAAATGTCAAAATTATTATTGATGTATGCCCCCACTTTAAAGTGGTTTCTAACACCATTGCTTTGAGAAGTTGCTTTAAAGTAGCCAATGTTTACTCCTAAGACATGAGAGCTTCCTCAGAAATCCCTATTCCAAGTCATATGTTTCTGAAACAAAGCTACATCATGAAAAAGGAAGGAGGGGTTTCCCCCAAAAATACATATGGTATCTATGGATTCAGGGTTAGTATATATTTTCTATGATGGTGTTATAGAGCTCAAAAATGTCATCATTCCCCAAATACTCATAGAACTAGAAGAATGAAATATAGAGAGAGAAGAAAAAGAAAAATCCTTTCA
The DNA here is from genome assembly GCA_007258455.2 of Sequoia sempervirens. Taxonomy (NCBI): domain Eukaryota; kingdom Viridiplantae; phylum Streptophyta; class Pinopsida; order Cupressales; family Cupressaceae; genus Sequoia; species Sequoia sempervirens. The sequence goes on from VDFB02081565.1 coordinate 5,887, forward strand.
ATTCAACATGGAAGAGACCTAAATGTCTCGACACCTTGCATCATCCCCAAATGCAAAACACAAGAAAAGAAAAAAAGATTAATTTTTTACAACATATAGAAGAATGTAGATACAAATAGAGGAATGCACAAAGAGAGAGAGAGATACATCAAACAAAATATCACACGAGTGTTGCAATAATGAAGAAAGGAATGAAGGTGTTGTCATTGATGTCTCTATTCCTAAGGATTTATTAAACCATTTGGCCCTCAGATTCCTATGTGCACATTGGTTGTTAAAATGACAACTTAGGAAATGAGATTTGATATTTAATATGCAAACTAATGCATTTCCTATATGAAAATATGTGATGGAAATGATAATGGAGAGTGTGATAAATGAACAAGTGGAGTTGGATACTATGGTATTGAACTAGAATGATCTATATATGATTCTACATATGCTTAAATGCAAACTAAAAATGAACTAATCTAAAATGCAACTATGATGCAAGATGAGACATAAAATGAAACTATGAAGCAAGATTTAAAGCTAAGATGTAAATGCAAAGAAAAACGTGAAGCTAGATGTAACTATAAGACTCCAAAATGCTCCAAAGCTCCAATGATAAACCTACATAATAACTCTATTCAAAATGTGGATGCAAACTACAATGCCAAAGGGTTGTATTTATAGCCTTTTCCAAGCATCTGGTGAGGTGGCAATGATCAACGGTCTAGATTCGAACAAGAAGGATGGTGGAGATGGAGAGAATCAAGATGTTGTCCCCTTGACCAAAGACAGCATGCCATTTGGATGGAAGAATCTCTTGACCAATGGGCAACATGCCATTTGGATGGAAGACTCAAGTGTGTGAAGAAAAGACCATGTGCTCCAAAATTGGTGGAAGTGTGTGAGGAATAGACCATGTGCTCCAAAATTGGTGGGAGTGTGTAAGGAATAAGCCATGTGCTTTTTTTTTAAATTGGTTGAGGATAATTCTAATTAAAAATTAGAATTATTTATTTTCATGTGACCTTGGTGAGGTGGCACAAAAAGTTGTAGACATGTGCTTTAATTCCTAATCGAGATTAGTGAAGATTAATTATATAAAACAAGTTTATGGAACCTTGTTTATTTAATTAATTTAGAAGAATATGATTTTAGATTTGGAGAATTAGAGAAGGGTGAACAATATAAATAAATTGAGAATTTATTTATACATAGTCAAATATTAATTAAATAACTGGTATTTAATTAATTAAATGCCATGACCATTTTTAGGTGTATACATTTTCCCTCTTTGAGTAATGTGTTTTACATGTTGCTTCAAAGAAAAATTGACATCTTGATGCCCCAAACACTGATTTTTAGGTGATGACAATATATGCCCCTTGGGAGATAAGTGTGGTGAATTTTGAAATTTTTCACGATTTTTGGAAATTTTAAAAAATTTGATGATTTTTGATGATTTGATGATGATCTCAAAATTTTTGTGATTGAGAAATGGTTATCTCCCTAAAAAAGAAATTGAACTTTGCAATTGATTAGTGGTATATGTTGCCTCCTTGTGTTTGATGTTTGTGTCGCTTCGGTAGGTGGTTGATGATGTGTTGATATGATAGTTGATGATTGACCTCATGATGGTGAGGTTAATGATAGGATGATGATGATTAACTCATGATAGGCGAGGATCAATGATAGATTGATGATTGAACTCATGATAGGTGAGGATCAATGATAGATTGATGATTGACCTCATGATAGGCGAGGATCAATGATAGTTTGATTGATTGATGGACCTCATGATAGGTGAGGTTGGATCGATTGATGAACCTCATGATAGGCGAGGTTGGATTGATTGATGAGCCTCATGATAGGTGAGGTGGAATTGATTGATGAACCTCATGATGGGAGAAGAGTACGTGATTGATGAACCTCATGATGGCCGAGTGCATTGATGAACCTCATGATAGGTGAGTTGAATTGATTGATGAACCCTCATGATAGGTTTATTTGATTGATAAGATTTTTGATTTGGGGTATGGTATGATCATAGGAGGATTTCCGCATCTAGTGCAAGGAGATTCATATTTGATTGGGTGATGTGGTTTGACTTCTCTGATTGATTGATATGCCCCAGTATAGGATTGATTATTGTACTAAGACTTGATGATGTATTGAGACCTGATCTATACACTAATTCAGTTGAGAAATTGATGATGTACCTCTTAATTTGAGACATTATGATACACTTCCATTTTTTATATTGATGTATCTCTTTATACCTTTGAATATCCTTGTACAATTTGACATCATTTTGAGTTATATATGACATGCGGTGGTGATGATGATTGATATACATGTGTCTATATGATGTTTATATGTGATGATGATCATGATGGTTATGATGGATGCATTTGATTTATACTTTACAATGCTATGTGATGTTCTATATGATGATGATATGATATGTTATGAATGCAAATGATGATGCAACAAATGTGTTATGGTTCTATGATTCTTTATCAATGATTCCTATATGATATATGTGATGGATCCTATTATGCCAATATGTGATGCATTTTATGTTTCTTTTCTCTTCTAATGCAAATAAATGATGCAATGGATGAGTAAATGATGTATGTAATGATCACATGATGATGCATATTTCTGTTGATGTTTATATGTGATGATGATCATGATGATTGCGATGATTATGCAATGATGATGCTTATGTGATGATTTATTTGTGGGATGTATGTAATGATGATATGATAATGCTTGGTTGATGAGTTAATATTCTTTTATGGGTGATGTTTTATGCTATGTGAGATGGATGTGATTATGCAAATGACATGTGATGTTTATATCCAACTAGTCCTTTATTAGTCTTGGATTTGAGTAATAACAATTCATCTTCACTATTGGTTTTATATTTTCATAATGAGGGAATTATATCCTCGTTAATTAATCACGCCTTTCAATAGATTTTTCTTCATGGAAATCTTACCCTACTGGATATGTCTTTCAATCTTCTTAATGTACCAATTTCTTAATCCATTAATATTGAATTAGATGATTATGATTATGCAAGTGAGATGGAATGCACTTATTTTTGTGTTTTCTGATGAAAATATAATGATGTGATGCATGGATGGATGAATGATGTGATAATGTTTTCCAATGTATGCAAATGATGACGCAACTGATATGCAACTAAATGAGAATGTTGTCTAATTGATGATAATGCAAGTGGTGTGTAATTATATGAAAATTATGTGTTTTTGGAAATGTCAAGTGTACTCAATCCCTTAATGCAAGAGATAACATCATTGTTTCAGCTTTGGAAATCCCATAAATATAGATACAAACTAACATGGATGCAATCTACTATAACCATGAAGATTTCGTATGCAAAAGTTGTCATTCGTAACAACCAATTTGTCAAGCTTTTTATCATCATTGTGCCTTTAAAATGTTGAAAGTGAGTACAAGCATCAATGGTATATTTAGACCATGATGACCTGAGTACTACTTCCATGATGTTTGATAGTGCAAGTTAACACAAGCATCTAAGTATATTTAAACCAAGATGACCTAAGCTTTGCTTGCATAAAAAGACAAGAGTTAACCATTTTCCTATGCAAATTCGGAATGTCATCAGTGATACCTTGTAGCGCACGTCTCACGACAATTTGCATAGTAATAATGATCAACTCACAGAAAATAGAATAAGAAAAATCATACTCCTTCTTGGCTCCTCTAGTTTGATACGTCATTGAGGGGCTCTAAAGATATGATAACAAAAATCCAAGTACAACTATTGAACATTTGTGTTTAATGTGATAAACCCATGATTTAGAAAGAACATCATCCATTTGAAGTTAACTTTTGATTTGATTTGGCTATTTTGATTTGGGTGTTGTTCGTATTTTCCACTACACCTAAGACATCTCTAAGTAATAGCCAACTCCTATACTCAAGACTCTTAAAATGAATGGCCAACTAACAAGATCTAGTCAATGACTGAGATCTTTTGCACTTTAGGCTATGTGGCACCAAGGAGGGTATTCCTAGTGTGTTCATATGAGTTTTTCTTTCTAGAACACATCATTACATAGATCAATATTGATGAAGGATAACTCTACAACAATTACTATGAAAATGTCTTGTTTCTAAGTAATTTTCTATCCATTCATCAAGATGAAGACACCTTTAATGAGAATTGTTGCACATGAACATTGGAATTAATGAATTTTTAATGAATTTAAACCCTCACTTCAAGTTGGTCATTAAATGATTGTTTGATTAACCCCTTAGGAAAATCATTAAGGAATAGACCAGTGTCCTATTTATTGGGAAAAATGGAGTCACACATACAAGAACCACTAAAATAGATATGACCCAATAACTCAATGGAATAAACTACTCTCACAATAATTTGCATCATGGAGCTCAAATTTTCTGATAAATCACTACTTATCAAATTGTTTGCAAATGAACACAAATTCATGGCCCCATTTAAGTATTTAATTGATTTATTGAATCAAAACAAAGAATAGAGACATACATTTCAACAAATGCTCAAAGTAGAATAAAAATACCATTAAAATTTCTATTCAAAATTCACATAGACTTGTAGAAGGAGAGAAATATATCATAATTATATATTTTCTTATATTTAAGTCATATCTATGAAAAAATTTAAGCTAATTGCAAGAGTTCCTTCATAAAGCTCAAAAATGACAAGCTATTAGATATTCATATCTACCCATGTACATTCGACCAAAACCTAGCTAGAGTTTTCATCCTTTGTTCTCTTCTTTATTGCAAATGAGCGATGGTTTCCCTTTTAAAACACAAGGGAAGCAACAAGCTTCAGGCTCAAATGTAGCTTCATTACATATTTTCATTTCATCAAAATTTCAACTGCATTTTACTTGTATTTCAAAACCCCCACATGTTGAATCTTTAGAACATGGTGCAAGTGGGGAAATCCAAAATGTAACTACCACTAGAGAAGGGAAATACAAATTGCTGCCAAGACTCCCTTTATCAACATCTACGCCAAAACAAACCAAGAACCCAAAATTCCATGAAGGCACACAACTGATGCCAAACGCCAAAGAGTGCCACATACACAAAAACATGACCACCCCAGTAAATTCCATCAACAAAAAACTTTAGACCCCACACACAACAAATTATTAATTACCCGTCACCCTACCTTTACTAGTGCCATGCCCACAATATACATAACCACTCCTAATCATTTCCAGAGGAGGAGAGGACACCTCAACTTCCTCCTCTTTTTTTCCTTTACCCAACATGGTTCTAGTCTACCCACTCAGGGTTTTAACCGCTAATGGCACAAAAAATATCACTTCCTCATCAGAGGGCATACCATCATTCAAAAGAACTAAATATTGATCATAAGTAGAGTCAGTCTCAGTGTCACTATCAAAGGAACTACTCGTAAGGTTGATGGGTGAGTTTTGGAATCCATAGGAGCCACACCCATAGCTTATTTTCTGTTGTGCTCTTGTGGGAGACCACAATGGGATATTTCCTTTGTCATCTACTTTTCCTGTAGCATCACCATGGAATTGTAGCCTTTGAATTTACCTCCTAGGTGTGAGTCTAGGATTTTCAGTAGCTTTTGGTGCATCAAAACCAAACCTCAGGTAACTCAAGCAAGAATATTTCCTTATTGGTTTGCTCATTTTCTTCTTTGATAATTGCTTACACTACCTTGCCTTAATCAATCACACTTCTAAATGCTAAGTGTAAATGACCTAAATAGTAGCTATTCCTTCTATATTTATCATGTGGAGTAATGACATTCACAATCAATATCTAACATGCATGCGTAACCCAAGAAGCTCATTGGTATATGTATTTTCACCATTTAACTCCCCATTTGCATGGAAATCCATAGAATATTGTTCATGATTACCATCATTTGTGTCTCCACATGAATTGAGATCAACTCAATCACTCTGCATGATGTTAGCCATTAATGTGGGCTAGTTGCACAGAGTAAAAACAGTCTTTACATGTTATTTTTCCAATTTTGAATGCTATCCATTGATCTTTTGCCTTGCTGGATGATCAAACATCCAACCTTTGTTTGACCATCTTTGATTTCCAGTGGTGCTTCACTAATGTGCTCAACAACCAATCATTCTCATCCATGTCAGATGACATCTTTGCTGTGTGGGGGCTCCACCAACTGAGTAGACCAAGATACATGTCAAGATCTCACTGATCTCGCTAGTTTTAACCATTGTTCACTTTCTTGATGAGCGATGGGAGCGGTGAAAGATCGATACGCGGTCGATCTCGGCTACTCGTGAAGATAATAGGGACATGAGGCGGTGAGTGGGTAGTGGGTTACGCACTGCGCTGGACCTGCGTCGCCTTCTCTCCAACCTTGCTACGATTTATCTTGGTGGAACAATTGCCATGGGCTGTGAGGTGCGGTTGAAGTCTTTCCACACTGGTCTTCAAATCCTTGAAATCTATATAGATCATGCTTACGTTAGCATTAAATGGATGAATTTGGTCTAGCCAACAAGGATGTGACCACTAGGGTTAGTGACTTAAGGCATAATTCATTAGATTAAATTTAAAACCCAACCTTAGGAAAAGACTTAATATGGTGGGAAAGCGGTGACTAGTTCTTCAGGCTAATGTGGTCGATAGACTGACGTGTTGGATGGCTCAAGAGATGACTTAAGGGGTCAATAACTGACCAAGCAGGTCAACCCAAAATTATAATGTTTACATGCTTTTATGAATAAAACCCTACTCACCTATGAGGACAAGGGTTTATCAAAGAGGTAGACCAGATCCATGGAGAGGAAAAATCCATCAAGATTTTAGAAGCTTTAACAGTGGCTCATGCTCAGGGACACATACCCCTAGTGGGTATGGCGAGAATCAAAATCTTTGGCTGAAGCAGACAAGGGAAGAAGGCAAAAACAGGGGATTACCTAGACAAGGAAAGTAGACACAACAAGGAAAACCCAAAACCCCATGTACTGAGAAATTTATAAAATTATACATTTATGAGAATTCATTTTAGAAGCCTCATATGAAGACCATTGGCCCGATCCTCCAGAATGAGCCCATGGTCCCCAAAACTTAGGGCGCTTTTTTCTCTATCAAACACCTTAGCCTATTTCACCAACATTGGATTTTTCATGAATGTTGTGCAATTCTATGTGTCTAACCTTATTACAATCATTATTGTACTTACACAACACCCTAGAGGAAATTAACATTGCTAAAGTCACCCTTTCTCATCATAGATTCATCAAATTGTATTAAAAAAAAAAACTCTCAGCTTCTACATCATAATGAGGTGTAGTATCACACCCAAGTTGTTCATCAAATTTGAAAACTTCATAAGAACAATGGCTTACATATGGAAATTATTTCATAAGATCAGGAAAAGAGAGAATAAAACCATACATCCCCTTCATGTACCTCTCATCAACATTATCTTTGATGGGTGAAAGGAAATTCATAATCATATCCAGAAGATAAGGAGTATCTACAAAGAACTCAACTACTGACTAGCAAAATTCCCTTGGTTATCTACATTTTCATATTGCTCATTATGTGGATCAAATACATGTGCCAAATCAATATGATGCTCCTCTTCAACATGACATGATGTCACTGGAACACTGATGCATCTAACCTGATTAGTCCTTTGATCACCAAAGAGAAATTTTTTTTCCTTACCCTATCCCTTATTACAATGTACATCATATGCTGATGGTAGTTCAACCCTCTTCTCAAACACATTATGAATGGTTGTAGGAGAATAATTAGCAATACCTATACACCCATTATTAGTAGTGTCACATCTAATATTTTCATCATAGTTCTCCTCAATACTTGAGACACTGTCATCCCTAAATGATAGAGGGTATAGACCATCTTTGACTTGCTCATCATAGGCCACTTGTTCAACCCCATTTTGGCAGACAATCCTCACCATATCTGTGCCACTAGATTTTCCTTTCAATTGATAGATTATGAAATCAAGGCCAACATTTTCAAATGCATTATCACCTTGGCATCTGTATATGTCCTCTCCAACAAATGTGCTAGTAATATTTGATAAGCATTCATTAGGGTTTTCTTCAAATAGAGGATTATTCCTACACCAATAAACATCTTTCTTTGTATCCTCAATTCTAGGTGTGGAATCATCAAATAAAGAGTTTTGCCATATCTTCGACATAATTGAATGTATCTCATCATCTACATCATGAAGATTCACCAACTTCTTCATCACTTATTCTCATAACAATTGATCCATGCTCTAAAAATTCTTCACATGAGGAGAATTGTTCACTTCCTAAAAAGCAGATCCCCTCAAGGCTATTGAAATATCCGCTACTAGAAGCTATGAATTCTATCTCTAATTCATAGGACGAGCCATATTCAACTGAAGAATGTTTAGACCCAACTTCACCTCTCTAACTCCTTGCTTGTTCCTTGTCATAAACACAAAAAGTATCCCTACTAATAGGTGACACAAGATTAATTCCAATAGAATGCATTTGTGCAATTTCATTCTTTTCCTATATAGACTCATGGCTTAAGACATCTAGAGGGGATTAATGAGATATGATCTCCTTGACTTCACACTCTATTTCTTCATCCTCATTACTACTGGGTGCATTTGTCTTTAGACTGTCTGTAAAATGAAAGAACTCAATGGCTAATTGTCCTAACACTGATGCTCCCTATTGATTTGGTAGTGTTAATCTATGTCTCTCCTCATTGTGACAATCACTATCTACACTGTGGGATACAATGGGATACATACAACCATACTTGACTTCTTCAACTATACTTATCCAATCCACCACTTGGTCAATGCTTTGGGGCTTCATATCTTTAGGCCATTGGTTCGATCCTAGTGTGTAGGTTTCATAGAATAGATTAAAACACACCAGTTCATGAGGTCTAATCCCCATGGGAATTTCCATTAAAATATCCAAGAACCTTGAAAACAAGTCATATGTTGACTCATTTGTATGCCTCTTTTTTTCATACAACTTCCTAATAGATAACATCAAGTTCATCCCTCCCCACATGGAAATTTGGAGGTTGATGCTTGCTCTGAACTTCTTGAAAATGATGTAAGCATAATATCTAAAGGATCCTCATCCTGATGAACATTTTTACTTTCTAATTGACCCAATTGGATTGTCTGGACATTACTAGAACTAGCAGCACTGGTCACTGCAGATCTCCTCATAATTGAGTACTTCATATTATTCTCAATATTCACAACTTCCTGGTAAGCTTGCTGCAATGTAACTGGTTCTTTGTCTCTCAAAAGGAAACTCATTTTTCTATCAAATTCTCCCAAATATGCAACCAAGAACTTTGCATCATTTGGCCTTATGTATTCAATAATTTCCCTTATAATCTTAGAAAATCTAAGGTTGGAGGCATGGACCAATTCATCTTTATCTTTAGAGATTTCCATGAATTTTCTCCTTGCCATACTTGGATTGATCCTTTCATCGAATTTCTCAAGGAAAGCAACTTTGAGTTCATTCCAATAATGTATAGAGGCAATAGGAAGAAAAGATAACCAATCTCTTACATCTCCCTTTAATGATTGAACAAAAAGTTTTATCACCACATCTTCAAAGTCAACTTCATACTCACCCATCACATCTACAAATTCTTGCATATGTTTATTAGCTGATTTAGATTTCTCACCACTAAACTTTGGTATCTTATCCTTGATCTTGGGTGGCATAACATTCAGATAGCCACAAATATTGTCAAAGCTGCTAGCTTTGTACCTATAAATAAAGAAGCCATCCTGATGGGCCCAAGACTACTTGAATTGCATATTTTTGTCCATATTTGTACTAGATGACACAAATTGACAACTCATCCCTAATTCTTAAAAAGGAATTTAAAAGATTTATGAAATTTATAAAACATTACTTCAATTCATTTTACAAGTATAATCCTAAGATCTTAGCACAAGTATTCCATACAAAGGTTGCCTAAGATTTAAAATATGACATGCTTCTTGCACTCTACTACATAAATTTCAAATCACATATGAAGCATGCTAAAATTCTTGAATATTCCATGATCTAGTGCTAAATCACTTATTAGGGAATTAGTTTCATGTTAAGCATTGGGAATTCTTGATGATATTATTTGTAAAATGCTCAAAATTCTTTCAAATTTTACAAGAGTAGCTATATGCTGGCAGTTGTGAAGTGTTTCTTAACATTAGGAACAAAGATCTAAAAAATTGATGTATGCTTGAATAGGTTCTTTAAGTCAGAGTCGCCACCTCCCTTCAAAGGAAAAAGCTTCAAATAGGATGAAGCTTCTTTACAAAATAACATAA
>VDFB02081566.1:0-11024 GCA_007258455.2 Sequoia sempervirens
TTTTGTAAAGGGGGCCAATGTGTAGGCAGAAAAACTAGTTATTTCATAATATCATGCATGGTTCCATGGCGTACTACTTTAACAATATGTGTATGACTAGATGAAGAAGACATACTATTTATAAATATATTGTTGTGTAGTGAGTTTCTTTGGAATTTTTAACATATACAACTATGGTTATGATTACATGCTAATTTTTTTTCTTCTCAGTTGTTTCAAGAATCAATGTAGAATTGTGCCAATTTACATCAATTGATAGAAGTTACAATTTTTTTCATGTAGACAAAATTACATTATTTAATTAAGTAAACACCAGTTTTGTTAGTCAAACTCATTTGTGCATGCTAGGTTGATCAGTTCTCATTTAGAAAAAAATAGTGCACCAACATATCAACCTAAAGGATGCTCACTTGAGGCACACACAAGATCAAAAACCCTTTATTAAACCTACACACCTTACATGCATGAGATGAATGACAAAGAAAGAAATAGACCATGTACCACATGATAGACATATATATACCAAACGATCTTCTTTACTCATCTACTATTTGCATACATTATTCTAGCCTTACATTTATCAACTTATATGACATGACATCATCCATGACACCTTGCAAATGAATAGGAGGCACACTTATACAAACATGCGAGAACCTCATTTACATTAAATACTTTACACATATTTATTAAACATGTTCTTCTAGCACCAACTAATTTACCCATACTAATTTAACCACTTGTGATAAGAGAAAATATGCACAAACCATTGGGAACATTGAATGTGCCTTGATAATCTTTGGATCATTCATCATTTCCTTCATAACACATGGGCTTTGTGTGCAACACCTAATATCACTATATGCCACACACATGAATCCATATACTGTTTCATCACATATTACCACCATATGATTCCATGTAGGTCTTAGCCTCCACACATGATTTTTCCTAACATCATTCAAACTTGGTGGCATCAATATATTTGTACATATCAAATTCTTTAACCATGAAATAAAATTTTAACCATCTAGGTTTTAAAATAGGCAAGTATTTGGAGGATGAACAATTTATAATGAATTATTACTTCCTCTTCTTGTTTGTAACTATCATGTAACATGCATTTTCATTACTCTCCATATTGAAAGAGATTAAATAACTGCATAGTTGTAGGAAAACAAATTTGATGTTTTCAGCCCTTTCTATTCATTAAAATCTTCATTCCTTGCCTCAATATATGTTAGTTTTGTTGTAACCTATTAATTTTATTTGTGAATAGAAGTAGCATACATATTTTCTAAATTATTTTATTTTGATATTTTCATTTTATTTCTATTTAATGATCTCCTATTTTCCTTCATATAATATATAAACTCATCTTTCTCAAGATTGGTTTGTCCCCCATATTTCTTGGGATCTAGATCAACTTGTACCCAACAATTATTAAACTTATTTATAAATTTTAACACCAAACATTTCCTTAGAAAATCATGTTTTTTTTTTTGAAAAAACCATATGCACAAAAAATGAAGAATTAGAGTGAATAAAATGAAAGGGATAAGGCATTGATGCATGGTAGGACCCAAACTAACTTAGTTGTAGTACTCAATAGTTGGTCTCTTATGACCTATTTCCAATATGTTTTTGTAAGTGTGATGATGTGTTGAAGCTTATAAATTTTTGTTGTGGAGTGCATGAATTCATCCATTAGGGTTGGAATGACCTTCATAGTGCTACCTTAGAGCTCAATGAGTTGTGTGTGAAAACCTTGTTGGCACCCAATTTCGTAGTGTCCAAATTGTGCTTGGATCCTATCCTCATTATGAATTTTGGCCTTCTTATGGACCCATCACAAAAAAATGATTTGATATGACACCTAATGGGCCTCCCTTGGTCTAAGTTTTCATAATTATTCACCCTCTTCATACCCCATGTGCCTAATTATATTGAAAAGTGGCAAAATTCTCAAATGTTCTAAGTGTGGAGGTTTTGTTGTTCAATTTTCTAAGGATTATGTTGAATGTCAAAGTTTCCATTCATAGTATATCTTTCCTCCTAACTTTTCCTTGTTCCTTTGTTCTTGTTGGGATATTAGACTTTCCATCTTAACATACCTTTAATCCTTTCTCATCTTTTGTCCTCTTTCCTTGTTAGAATTTTAGAGTTTTCATTCCTAACATCCCTTCCATCCACCTCATTCTTTTCCCTTTCATTTTTTATAGTTCCAAACTTCCTCTTAACGAAATTATTTTCCTTGGAATCTCGACACCCTAATCCTTTACACTAAGTCATCTTTCAAAGTCACAAATTTGGCCATCACATTATTTGGATACCTTTTCCTCAATATCCTCAATCCTTGGCTTATGATGTTTCCTTCTATACACTTTTATCAGAGTTAGAGATGTGAGAATAATTCTAATGTGGTACATGGTATGTAGTATCCTTGATTCTTGTCCTTGACACTTTTCACTACACGATCGAGCATTGGGATCACAAGTTTGGACACACCCTTATTTGGGTACCTCCTAAGAGGTACTCTTGATTCTTGATCCCTAACAACTTGAATTATGAGGTATCTCCAACCTATGATCCCTAAAAGAATGAAACTCTTATAGTTTTTACTATTCTTTCCCACCTACCTCCATGCATGATGTCATCAATGACCATATTTGATGTTGCAACTACTCTAGAAGGGGTTTTCCTACCTAGAAACAATTGTTCCTCTCAAGAGCATGGATTCACATGTACTTTCAACTATGGAAAATGAATGAAGATAACCAGGATTTTATTAATGTGGTGGTTTATTTTGGATTGTAATAGTCCTTGCTATTGATCTAAATTATTCATCTCATGAATTTTGTATAATCTAAGCTTTCTTTCCATACAACATTCATTGACCATTTGTTCTCCTTGATTTTCTAAGTAACAAGACAACCAATAGAGTGCCATATATGCCAATTTGTTTTCCAAAAAAGAAGGCCAATCATTTCATGTTTCGATGTGACTGTAAGCCAAATGAGCTTCTTGAGTATCAATCCTTGCAAGTCCAATTTCCATTAGAGTAGTACATGTTTATAAATCACAAGGAGATTTGTATTATAAATGATATATGCAAATGAATGTCTCCATAGTTTCTTTTGTGGATTTTTTGGGAAGTTTTTATCTTAGGGTTTCTTTTGGCCAATTCATTGGTATGAATGTAATAAAAGATTAGATGAATGGTACAACATTCTAATTCACTATAATCTTTTTAATGGTATTTCTTTGTTACATATGAATTTTTGCAATTGGAGATGGATAACTAAGTATGTTCATTTGTCTAATATCATATTTTTGGTTTATGCTTATGAACAACACATATTTTTTCTAATTTCAACATGTCAAGTCTTTCTCGGTGTGCTCGAACTCTATAACCCAGTGACTAAATATTGACCCTAACAATGGTCCACCATGCACTCGTAATGAAGAAATCCTTCACTAATAGATTAGGAATATGAAGTATTTTGTATGCATTTCATGACAATATTTTAAGCATGAAAACCATCCTTATTGATCCATAATTGTATTTATCTTTGGAGAGTCATGTTATGCATACCCACATCCTACTATTATGTAGTGATGCAATTATCAACTTAATATAGGTTATAAGAGTAGTTTAGTCCTTGGACTATTGACAACTTCTAGGCTCATACATACACTCGGCACTACTGTAACAATTAATCAATTTGTCTATATTTAGTTATGTTTAATAATACTTAGGATGCCTTTAGCGAACCCCCTTGGGTTTAGTTGAGCTCAAAGTCAAAGAAGACCTTACTTACCTTAGTAAATTGGGTCCTTAGTTTCCCTATCTACTAATAATTTAGAGTTTTGTTGCTTTAAATTTGACACCCTTGATGGGTTTAGGGATTTTGGACTACAAATCTAAGCACCAAAAAATGGCATTGTTGTCAGAGATCAATACATTTTAGTTTTTAATGATTCAAATTCACTTTAGTAGATCCATTTATACATATGCAAGTGATGGGTGCCATGTGGATGCATCACAATTTCATTGTCATATACATTTTTTTAAACCATTAAATATCCATCATAATCAACAAAAGAGAATTGTTGGTGTGAATAAATGTCTTGTCCCTAGTTAATTCACTCACTAGGTAATTAGTGGATATATTCACATGTTAAGTTTACTTAGGCTCTAAGATTCCTTCTAGAAAGATGAGTTTTCATTTCAAGATCTTACCTTATCCTAGGTTGTTATGACTTGGTTGTCTCATGTGATAGGATTAAGATACTTGTCATGATCTTGTCTAATCCTATTCATCACCTTGCCTTTATAAGCAAGGCATCATATGTGCATTTCCATATTCAGTGGCTTCCATTTTGACATTCTTGAATCCTTAATCATAGCATGATATTTCTACCATTTCTCTCTTGTGGAAGTTATTTTGTCTTGCAGGTGATCTTGGGGTATTGAGGAGTTAACCATAAACTCTTACATGGTATAAGAGCTTTAGTGTTGTAGACTTCTTCCTAGATATGAGGGACCAATCTTGGTGTGAAAGTTTTGTTTGGTGTGAGTTGGGGTCTTGAGAACCTTTCCATTGAATCTAAGGAAGGTTTAAGAAGTCATGAAGCCGAATTTGAGGAAAGTTTAAATAGCCCGACCTCCCACCATTACCATTTGGGAGATGCGAGGGGCTAAAGATCGGTATCCAATTCATCAAATTTTGACACTTTTCGATTGTTCGAGAAAGTACGAGGGCACTTTTAGGTATAAATACCGGTGCCAAAGGGTGGTATTTATGTGATGGAAGTACTTTGACCATTGCCAATAATCCAGTGATGAGTAACTGGTGTCTACCAGAATAATACTACTAAGACTCAATGCGGTTTTGGTCCAGAATCCGTGGCTGTGCTGCCTTGTATGCGTCTACGATTGTTGGCGATCAAATTTGTGTTGCTGCATCCACCCGGATAAATGATTGGGAATATTAGGATAAAGAATTCTAATTAAAAGCGATACCTCTACATTAGCATTTTTTTCTATTTGCATACACATCATCAGGTATGGCGTGGTAAAATGAATTATTCTGTTACCAGCAGGTTTTAATATTTATCTAAAACTTTCGGTTTATTTATTTTTATCTAATGCGGGATGCATATTTTATTTTCATAAATGAAATTTTAAAAGGCTATGAAGCCTTAACCTAAATTACAAGGGGCCTTCTCCAAGCGGCGTGGCTATTTCGTAAACCCTTACCTCGCTCGCTACTCACGCTCCTTGTGGGATCGAAAAGACGCACCAAAATTGATTGTTGCTGGAGTTTGTCACGGAGGGACCCTATTTTTAGCCAGGGGCAATTTTGCCTAATTTAGCATGTGAGAGTCCTTTTCTAGAACTTTTGACTCATAACGATCCTAGGAGGGATTTTTGCGGGCTGAGATATAATATTAAAGCTAGCACCCTTGAGAATTTTACAGTGGTGTAGGTTATTTTCAATAATTTTGTTGATTGATAGCATTATTATTGGTTGAAGTTAGATCTCCATTTATGGCTCCTGAGCTTATAACTTTTTCCGTGATCTCTAATTTTCACGATTCTTGTGACATTGGAAAGGTATTGAAGAGCTCTACATTTCCATTCATGCACTTTTTCTTGTATCTATCCCAGGTTGATTGTTATTTTAGTTTTCCCCAAAGGGGTTTTTAGAGATTACTTGGATGTTTTGACAGTTGGGAGGGTGCAATTTTGATCTCTACACTTCATTTCAGTTCCAGATCATTTCTCAATCGATTGTTGCTTCCTAGATTGTGCCAATTTGAGAGTTTTCTAGTGTTCCTTGGCATCGAGTCTATTGTTGCTTATCATGATTCTGACATAAGTCCTTGAGTGATTCGAATATGGTTCCTAGTAAACAAAATATCTTTCCTTTGCTTGTCGAATTAAGGATTCCAGTGTTACTCCACATGTGTGCTTCCAGTGCTTCTTTGCAACAAGTTATCTCATTATGGGGGGTTGTATGATCTCTCCTATCATCCTTTGTGTGGATGGAGATTGATTGATTGATGGATATCATTATTGTATTCCATCTTTCTTTTGGGGAGGAGTTTTGTCCCACTAGGTTTTCTCATTTTCTCCATTTGTGAGAGATTGCATTTGCATTTGTACATGGGTACCTAACATGGCCTAGTAGTCGGGACCCATATTTGCATCCTTGCATCATTTGCATTATATGATCTTCTCCCTAAGTTGCACTTAAGGGGGGTGTTGGTATGAATAAATGTTTTGTACCTAGTTAATTCACTGACTAGGTAATTAGGGGACATATTCACATGTTAAGTTTACTTAGGCTCTAGTATTCCTTCTAAAAAGATGAGTTATCATTTCTAGATCTTATCTTATCCTAGGTTGTTATGACTTAGTTGTCTCATGTGATAGGATTAAGACACTTTTCATGATCTTGTCTAATCCTGTACACCACCTTGCCTTTATAAGCAAGGCATCATATGTATATTACCATATTTAGTGGCTTCCATTTTGGCATTCTTGCATCCTTAATCATAGCATGATATTTCTATCATTTCTCTCTTGTGGAAGTTATTTTTTTCTTGTAGGTGATCTTGGGGTGTTGAAGAGTTCACCATAAACTCCTACAAGAATCACTTCATTTCAAGATCCAAAATTGTAACAAATATATTATAGATCCTAAAAAATACAAATGGTTTGATTTATTGATCCACCAATACTACATAATATCCACCATAAGGTTGACACAAGACATAAGGCAATGAACACATTGTGTGGAGACAAGACATAAAGTCCACACACACATTAAAAAACTATAACTAAGATATCTTAGGACTAAGTGTCAACACATGACTCTCAATCAAAGCACATATATAATTTATAAATATATGATCAAGATAATGAATGATATTAGCATCATACATGATCACAACTATTCCACTTCATTAAACCATTGCAAATACACATATAAGACTTGGCTATATCATACAAGTAGGTCTTGAAATATGTTGCACCATAAGAACCATAACTAATAAGAGTACAACAAGAGTAATAGAATGGTTGGAATTTATAATCCTAGACTTTAAAATATCAAGTTGGATGCTTACACATGTGGGGGAATTAATATGCATCCCTCATACAAAGCTTGGGATAAAGCTTGACATAACCAAAAACCCTTATTAAACCTCCAAAATCTTATAAGATCACATAATGATTAGTTTTTTATTTATGTATATTTTTAAGACTATTATTATTAGACCTATATTTGCAACTATATTAATACTAACTTTAATTAAGAATATTAATTAAACATTATTAGCAACTTGAATACAAACTAAGGGTTTTTATTAGTACTTGAAGAAGTGAATCCAAGGTAATCCAAGAAGTGGATGGTCATTGACAATTGTTGAGAAGGGATCCTAGTCAATCCCAATATTGGCAATTAGATCAATGACTTTATTATTCTCTTGGAAATAATGAGTGCAAAATATAATCAAAATTCTTATTGAGAACCAATGCTTCCTCTATAAAAGATAAGTTATTCAAGTTAATGATGACAATATTCAAGTGACTCATTCTCAACAATAAAATTATTTCAACTGAAAGAGGTGACCATAAAGAGATCTTCTACCACCAACACCCATTTAACTTCATTATTAGTCTTTGAGTCAAGGAAGAAAGACCCCACTCAAATTAAATAACCTTGTGAATCACAAGAAAGCATTTAGCCCTGGTTGGATCAATATTATCTTGCAAGGTTCTATCAAAATTGAGTTTGTAAAAACTATTGAACTTATTCAAGCTAGTGATGACAATATTCAAATGAGCCACTCTTAACAATCAAATTCTTGCAACTAATCAAGGCGGCCATAAAGAGACTTTTGACCACCAACACACATTTAACTTCATTTGTAGTCTCTGAGTCAAGGAAGAGAGACCACTAAAATTAAACAACCTTGAGAAATATAGGAAAGCATTTAGCCCTATTTGTACTAAGATTACCCCATGAGGCTCTATCAAAATTGAGTTTGTGAAAGCTATTAAACTTACTCAAGGTGATAATGACAATGCTCAAATGAGTTGATCTCAACAATCAAATGCTTGCAACCAGTAGAGGCAACCATAGAGAGACTTGGTCTAGTTGGGGCTAAATGCTTTCAAGTGAATAGCTCTCAACAATCAAATTCTTGATATTTTAGTTTGTGAAAACTATTAGTAGACTTTAACTAAAATTATTTTTTATGAAACAATTGTTTGTTAATTGATCCTATTAAGGAAGGAATTTGTTACTAGTATAGATAACTTAAATACATCTATCTAAGAGGTACATATATTAAATTTATAACATATGTTAGGCATCTCCCAAACTAAATATGCCAGAAGCCTTTATAGATCTTGTTGAGATATCCTATGTGTTTATCTACATTTCAACCAATTGGTACCATATAAATGTAAGTATTAATATTTAAAAACTATTACAAAGACATAAATAAACAAACAAATGGAACCAGATAATATGAAAAGAACGGAAACTATGCTTTTCTGACCCCATTGTAAAAGCTCTCCCACTTGTGAAGCGTCCCATTTAATATTGATACCAGATTTTACTGTTATACTTCATTTGAGAATCATGGTTAAACATTAAAACTGATTCTTTACTTTGCAAACTAAAGGTTTCGAAGGTTACATTGATAAGCCTCCATGTATGTAATAGCCGTGGAGAGTACGTAATGTTTATTGCATGGATCGCTTCTAAAATTCCTAGACATGGTTGGAACAATTAGCCTAAAGTGCTAAATAATGGGCAAAGCCAAGCTTGACAGTACACTTATTTTTTTTTTTCTTAAAGAAATTCGGAAGTATTATTATGTAGTTGCAGAATATTTTGTGGATACAATTTAAAACATAAAAGCAATGCAAATGAGAAAAGGATTGTCATCAAATTGACAAAAAATACTCAAATCGAAATGGAATGTTCCCATCCTCTTGTCAAATCAATATTTATCTAGCTTTTATGTGATAAGTGAGATTTTGGAGGCTTTTACCTAATATTTTGGAGGCTTTTACCATTAAATGACATTTGAAACTTGTTTTCCAATGACTCAACAGTGGTTCATGTGTTAGACTTGTTTCAGGCTCAAATCAAAGGATTATGCCAATAGAAAACTATATGCATGTTAATATGTTATATAGTATATGTCTGTGCATGGGTGTGTATGGATGCCATGTGCTGCAAATTCTAGTTGTATGTGGCTGGATTAAACAATTAATAATAAGTTGTAAGTGATAGAAAAAAAAAATAGACAAATTTAGATTTTTTCCTTAAAGAAATTAAGTATTATTGATTTTGAAATATTTGCATACAAATTTAAAATATAAACCAATACAAATGAAAAAGGAAAGTTGCCATCAAATTGACATAAAACATTGCAAATGGAAATAGAATGTTCTCATCTAGTTGAAAAATTAATATTTATGTGAAGTGGGATTTTGGAGGCTTTTACCATTAAATGACAGCTGGTTCACCATTAAACAACAGCGAAAACTTGTTAACAACAGTTAAAACTTGTTTCAAGTTCAAATCTTACACTATATGTAACTTATCGACTAATAATATTTGAAACCATACCATTTAACATCAAAACTGCATTAATATTAGAATAAAACCATACCATTTAACATCAAAACTGCATTAGTATTAGAATAAAAATAACTATTTTATTCTAGCAAAAGAAGAGATTGAAAAATTATATAACAATTCTATTCTAACGAAAACAAAAGCACGTTCCGATCTGCCGGAATCGAACCAGCGACCTAAGGATTCCTTAGGGACTTTGTTTCCCACTACAGTCCTCCGCTCTACCAACTGAGCTAAGATCGGTTTGTTGAAAATGTTAGGGATGAACCATTTTTTAGTTTGAAACAACCCCTATTTTCGGATTAGCAAATCATTAATTTGTTAAGAACAGAAAACTTACCTACCAGTTTGTTTTGGATATAAAAGGACAAACCCGTCACCATTATCATGACCTTAATCTACGTTATTCATTCCTCCCCATTATTTGTCATGAAGGTAGTGTGATTGTCCAAAGCCTTGACCCCTCTCCAACTCCCAATCCCAAGCTCTGTACAGAGACTCGAGAGTACTCAATTACACAGACCTATTTGTAAGAGAAATGTAGATCAAATAGACATATAGGTATTCTATTAATCAGTCCTATGATTTTATTTTTCTAGATGCCTCAATGAACATTGAATAATAATCGTTTGTCTCATTTTTACTGGGAGTAGTGTGCATTTTTTTCAATGGAGAGGATATGAAAGCTGTGCTGATATTGTGAAGTCTATAAAATGAATTTGTTTTGAGCCTTGGAATCGAAATTGGTACTCAATTGGATAACGAATTCATAAGAGTATTACATATAAAAAATGAATCTGCTGTAGTCATTATAGAAATTTCAAGAGAAGTTATTGAACAAGAATTCCACAGCATAGTAGCACTATAAGATAGTACACTTTTTAATTTTTAATTTTTAAATTGTTTCTAGGGGGAGTTGGTTTCGATTTGAGCGGGCGAGGGTCGTGAGGTAGTTTGTTCATTTTTATTATCAGCTCTATCCTCTTTCATTATAACTTAACAATCTTACAAAGAAGAGTTAGGACCAGAATATGAGGGCTAGTTATGGTCAGCACAGGTAGAGTAGCCAACCCAGTTTACAGTTTGTTACTCTTTTCTACCACCTATTGGTGTCACCTACTAGCAAGGATCAAACTCAGCATCATGCAGTCTATCAACTAACAACTTTGTTGTAAGCTCTCTATTCGGTGAAAGAAAATAAAGATTTGCCTGTAGCTTCGAAGTAGCTTTTGATTTTTGAAAAACATTTCATTATGATTGAGGAACAGTCTCTCTTGTCCACAGAGATTGTGGTACAAAGAGTTCAGAAATCAGGACCTGATGCAGGGTTCTTTGACACATACTCTGTCAAAGTCA
>VDFB02081567.1:0-11712 GCA_007258455.2 Sequoia sempervirens
AATGTTGCGAATATTAATTTCATGACAAATTTGTGTAGGTTGCACGACACTATAACACATTCTGAGGTCAACTATCCTGAGATGGAGAAGATGATTAAGATTGCACAATTTGATGCTCCACTACAAGGTGCTCCTAACAAGAATGGTGGATCTACAAATACATCCATGGCTTATGAAATCTTTGACAAATGATCTCCTTTCCCTAGACAAGAGGAAAATGAGCCAGAGGAGAATGTATATGATGCTCAATCCTTCCAATCCAAATGGGGTCCTTTCCCAAGGAATCAGTGTAAAGGTCCATTCACCACATCTACCCCTCTAAACACTATGGTTCCACCTAACCAAAATGTTGACAACAACTCTCCTCCACCGAAAGGACTACCTGAATTTTAAAATAAAGGTAACTCATCTTTTGTTCCTAAATATTAGATGAAAAATGACACATAATTCGATTTTATTTCAGAAATGCAGAAACAAAAGACCTCACTATCATTCTTTGACATCCTGAAGTGGTGCCTTGCCCAACACGAAATGGTGTTGAGAGCTTTGGGAGAGGAAAATCAGTCAAAAGGAATGAATAAGGAGACTCCAACTAATGAAATGAATGCAACCTTGCACAAAGGTAAGACAGGGACCCCACCATTCCTTCTAAGCCTGAGAATCTCTGAAAAGAATCCACATAACTATCTTTTGGATTCAGGGGCCTCAGGTAATGTTATGCCTTTCTAAATTTGTAAATAGGTCCAAATCCACTTCAAACTCATAATAAAGTAATAAAATTGGAAAAAGATGAGGTTAATGTGGTTGGAGAACTAAAAAATACATGTGTAGGTTGGATCAAACCCATAGATCCAAACTTATATGGATATCCAGGTAGTTAATATCCCTGAGAAACACTTCATGCTTTTAAGTTGGGACCTGATGAAAATTATTGGGGGTTACCTATCTTTAGAATTTTAACACATGTGGCTACCATGGAAAGGGGTAGCAACACAAATTAGGATTGAAAGTGAGCCTTGTCTCAAACATATGATCACTGAGTGCGACTTTCCTAACAAGGTAGCCTACTTTGAAACCAAGGTAGGAGTATATAGGAGAGAGGAAATCATGACCTTTTCAATGTTTAATCCTAATAGTTTACAACTTTTTGATCACAATGACCCAATGACCACCGTCAAACAATAGGTTTAAATTAGAAAGTTGCAATAGGATAAGCTGGTTCTAGGAGAAGAGGTTGATCTATGGAGTTTGATACTCCCTAATTGGTGCATAATCCATTACCAGAGTCATTTTGAATTGACTTGTCAACCATGTATAGAAATTTTGAACCATGTCTATCAATCAGTAGAAAGTTGTGAGTGCCACCCTGAAACACCTCTGAATCATTTTTCCTTTGAGACTGGAGATGCCACTATTTTGACACGAACCAATAGTACACAGAAAGATGTCCTTTCCCTAATCAAATAGACTCAGATTTCATGTTCTACCTTGGGAAATGAGATTGCAAAATCTCAGCAAATGTTTGACACACCTACCCCTACCAATATTCCAATTTTCAAGGAGTTTCTGAAACCAACAACCAATTGTAAACCCATTGATCAAGATAAGATCCAGAAAGAAGTGTCTGAACAGGTCCTAATCTAAGTGAATTTTTTGATGATCATTATTTAGACCACTCCCTATGTCTAGAAGTCCTAAACCAGTCCAAGCCACCACCTATTTCTTGCAAAAAATTACCTCTGGCTCACCCTAAGAAAGAAACCCCAGCCTAGGATCAATTGTGGGTCCTCAAATTTGATGGTTCCAAGTCTAAAATAGGGAGTGGAGCTAGAGTTGAGCTAACAAACCTGAAAGGGAAAACATACCTTGCTTCTTACAAGTTGCAGTTTGGTTGTACCAATAATGTGGTAGAGTATGAAGCACTAGCTAGAGGATTGATGTTTACACATCAGAAAAAGGTTACAACCCTGACAATCATGGGAGATTTCAAAGTCATTATCAAGCAGGTTTGTAGTCAATACACATGCCATAAAAAGAGGCTTGGCTGCATACAGAAATAAAATATGGAATCTAATAGAAGATTTTGATGCCTTTGGGATCAATTGATTCCCAGAGAAGATAACCAGATTCTGGATGCACTTGTTGTTGCTGCTATTACCTTAGAACCCATGCAAGATTTTAGTTGAATGGCTTGCAAATGATGTCATTCCTAGATGGATATTTAGGGTACAATCAAGTGATGGTCAACTATGATGATAGGATGAAGACTGCCTTCACTACCAAGTGGGAAACATTTGCTTATTGGAGGATTCCATTTGGTCTTATCAACACTGGAGCCACCTTTCAACATGTAATGGATGTGGAATTTAAGGATTTGGTAGGTAAGTGTATTATTATATATATGGATGATTTGATTGTGTTTTCCAATAATAAAGAAGACCACACTACAGATCTATCAAAGGTCCTTAGAAAGTGCATAAGCTATGGTGTCTCCCTTAATCTGAAGAAGTGCATGTTTGGAGTTTCAGAAGGGAAATTACTAGGCCACATAATATCAGAGAAGGGAATTTAAATTGACCCAGATAGAGTGGAATCCATTTTGAAATTGACCATGCCTAGTAGCAAAAAGGAGATGAGGTCCTTTTTCAGGAAGATAAACTTTGTATGGAAATTCATAATTGGGTTTGTGGAGATCAAACACCTCAATGAAATGATGAAGAAGAATGCTAAGATTGAGTGGAGCAATGAGGCTAAATCTATATTCTCATAGATTAAATGGTCTATTTCAAAGGCACCATTTCTAACTAACCCTGATTATCTAAAGCCTTTTTATATATATTCTTTTGCATTTGATCATTCTTGTGCTGTCACTTTGACATAGAAAAAAGGTGAAGGGGATGAAAGGCTGATTGATTTTATGAGTTCTCCATTCACAAATGCTGAAGTTAGATATCCACCTCTAAAGAAACAAGATTTTTCATTGGTACGGGTAGTCAAGAAGTTCTGACACTATATCCTTTGAAGTCAAATCACTGCCATAGTTCCTGACCTTGTTGTAAAGTCCCTTCTTATGCAGAGTGAACTAGGGGAGAGACAAGGAAAGTGGATGACAATCTTACAAGAATTTAACCTTCAAATCCATCCAATGAAACTAGTTAGAGGGAAAGGATTATCCAAAGCTATGGTAGACGTTGATACCAAAATAACTTGTCAACAATACATCGTGCAATCATTTATAGGTGATCCTTGGTATGTAGATATAATATTTTTGTTGCTAAGTAAGAAATGCCCAGATGGAATGAATGCTACTTAGAGGAGATAATTGAGGCTGAAGAGTTCCCATTATATGCTCAAAGGGGGAGCTTTGTACTGAAGAAAATTTGAGGGCTTCTATCTACATTGCCTTGATTAGCAGCAAGTGAAACAAGCCATAGTGGAATTTCATGGCCAACATGGTACTGGACATGGTTTTGCTGATTCCACGGAACACCAAATTCTAAGATCAAGTTACTACTTGCCCCATGTGTTCTGCGATGCTCACCAACATGTGAGGACATGCCATACATTTTGGACTTCCACATCTAGGCAATGCAATTCGACAATGCCCCTATAGCCGATATATGAGGTAAGACCATTTTCCCAACGGGTATTAGATTTTGTTGGGGTAATTAATCTGAATTCTTCTACAGGTCACAAATTTATTTTGATGGAAATTGATTACTATGTACGCTAGATTGAAGCTCAACCTTGTAAGAATGAAACCACTAAGGTTGTCATCAAATTCCTTAACAAATGCATCATTGCTAGGTTTGGAGTACCGTTTTCCCTGGCACGCAATAATGGCCCTGCTTTTTATTCTGTAGAATTTATTCAATGGGAATATGGGCATAAAATTGTGTTAAAATATTCTTCTAATTACTACCCACAGGGGAATGGAGTAGCTGAGTCTATGAATGAAAATCTGTTGGAAGTAATTAAGAAGCTATTAGAAAGTAATCCTAGGGATTGGCACACTCAATTGAGATTTTCTTTATGGGTAGATAAAACTCAAATAAGGATGCCTTAGGAAAATCACCATTTAAGTTAGTTTATGGCCAAGAACTAGTCTTTCCTATCCACCTACAAATAATTATTCTTATGTTTATGCAAGAGTTTTACTCAAATGATGATAGGATAGAAGTTAGACTAACCAGTTTACTGAATTTGGAGGAACAAAGAGATGTTGCTTTACAACAGTTTTCCAAACTTCAAGCTATTGTCAAACGTTGGTTTGAAAAAAGAGAAAAAATCAAAGCTTTCAGAATATCAAACCTTGTACTACTGTGGGATAAAGCTAGGGAAAAAAAAGGGCACAACCAAAAGTTTGATCGACTTTGGTTGGGTCCGTATTAGATTGTCAAAATACTAGGCGAGAATTCCTTTCGATTGAGCACTTTGTTGGCTTCTTTGTTGTTTTTCTTGTCTTGGGCTCTTGGGTTTGTTTTCTCCCTTGGGTTTTCTTTTATTTTCTTCACCTTGTGTTTCTTTTCCTTTTGGCAGAAGTGGAACCAGAATGAAAACTGGACCCAAAACTTTGCAAAGTTCCAGGTCCAGATTTGGTTCCGATCCTGCTCTCGTTTGTTTGCCTCATGTTTTCTTCTCATTTGGTGTCTTGTTTGGACAGGCTTCACCCTATTCTCACTTCCCTTTGTTCCTTTTTCATTTTCCTTGTGTTGGTGTTCTTTCCCTTTGTTCGGAGCAGAACCAGAGTGGAATATGAACCTAGAACTTTGCAAAAGTTCCAGGTCTAGATTTGGTTCTGATCCTTCTCCCATTCTGTTGTTGCATTTCCCTTGTCATGGGACCAGAGCCAGATTCAAAATGGAATTTGGAACTTTGGTGAATTTCCTAGTTCTATCTTGACTCTACTTCCACTCCCGCCTTACCTCTGATATGCATGGTGGTTGTGTACTTTCCTTTGCTTTAGTTCCGTGCTTGACCTACCACATTAATTGAAGGCTCCTCACACATTTGAATTATTTTTTAAACCTTAATCAAGGTTATTTGGCTCATTACAATCATATAAAAACATCTTAATGAGCCAGAGCCTAAACAACTTGAGGAGGAGCACAATTTGGTTGCAGGAGAGTGTTCATGAGTGGATTCCTGACAATTTTCAACCCTTTTTGGTTGCATTTTGAGGTAGGTGGGGTTTCTTTCATTTTATTTTTGTGTTTTCCTTTTTGTTGTTGGTCTTTTCTTTGTGCATTTGAGGGGATTTTCTCATCGATCTTCATTTTTCTCTATTCATGTTTTGTTTATTTTTTTTAGGTTTTCTTCCCCTTGTTTATTCATTTTTCTTTTGCTTTCCCTTGTTTGTTTTTGGTTTGTCTGTTGTCATTTTCTCTATTCTTGGTGGTGGTTTCATTCCACCATGCCTAGTTTTGATTAGGGTTTCATTTTTGAAGGGTTCTAGATGCTTAAAATTGTTTTGAATCTTTCTCTAGACCCTTCCAATCTTATGCCTATGTCGGTCTTATGAATTTAATTATGGGGTTTGATGCCCTAGTTTTAATTAAGTCGACAAGCCACACAAACTAGGGCTTGTGTGTCATACCTTTACATAAATTCCCTTCTAATCTTGATCCCTTCTATCTGGGCTGAGTTGAGTTTAAATTCGAGCTTCCTCGCACCTTCTTTTTGACCTGGTTACAAACTGATGTGAACATGCGGAGATAATCCACCTAGCTTTGGTAATATGTCATGGAAGCGGAGCTGGAAAGAAACTCGTCCTATTAACATTCACATAGGAGTTCAATTCCGGAAATGATCCTGATCTCGATGGATCCTAATTCTAATCCCTCTCCCGCTAGCCTTATGGAGACTGGATCACCAAATGATACAAAATATTGGAACTTTTGAGAATTCCAATTTCTATTCCTACCCTAGTTCTGGTCCCGCTTGGGTTATTTGTTTTAGCTCTCTAGTTCTTGATCTTCTCCTAGCCTCGCTCTTGGAAGGTTTGAAATTTTATGAAGTATGGAGGGATACCTTCCACGAATAGAGAAGTATGAAAGGTAGTATTTGTATGATGATTCCCTTGCCTTCTGTTGATCTAATACAGGGTTGTCTTGTAGGAGTAAATGATGTCAGGAGCATTTGAGGAAGTTTCACATAAGGAAGGGAAAGCTATGGAAATCTCAAAAGGAGTGAAGCCAAAAAAGATAAAGGTGGAGAATCTGCCTTACACTATGAGGTATAAAAACTAGGATGCCACTCCTATAGCGAACAACATGGATTAGAATGGGCCAACATCACATATACTATTCTAGGGCCATTTAACTATGATGAATTGATCATAGACACTTTCTCAGAGGAAGTAATTGGGAGGGCTAAAAGAATAACCTAGTCTGGACTAGCATATGTCACCCTCTTCCCTCTATCAGTTTAAAGCCCAGAGCTTATACTAATACTAGAAGGGGCTTACAATCCCACATCAAGGTAGTGTGTGGGCATCCAAGGAAATGTAATAATTGATTTATCACCACAAATGATGAGGTTATTATTTAATGCACCTACTCCTAAGAACCCTAAGAAATTGAATGAAATGGAGGCATTGAGCCTATTCAATAGGGACAAGGAAACTAATAGGTCCCATATGAAAAAGAAGTGGCTGAAAAGTCAGAAGAAGTCCTTAAGCAAGGTTCCTGAACAACCCAAGAGGGCATACTTCAAAAAGGAAATTGATGATTTAATCATGATGCTTTCTAGGGTGTTTGGAAAGAAAGACTCCACACATTTTAAGGAATGGATATTTCCATTCGTTGAAACAATTTTTGATGGTAGACAAAATTTTGATTGGGGAATGATCTTGTTAGATAACTTGCATAATCAGATTCTCAAGGTGAGGCAAATGGAAAATTTCTTCATGACCTCCTATGTTATATATTCAGCTGCACGAATGGGCATATTCCCTGGACTAGATGTAGTAGGCATATTAGGGGAAGCTCCTAGAAAAAAGAGGGCATGGGAACACTATGATAAATTGACCCTACAAGAATCAAAGCTACATCATAGGAGGGTTAATGATGCATTTCTTTATGTTATTATTAACTGGTTGACAGGAGATGCTAGATATAGGTTGAGTAGGGAAGCTATGGCCTTCATTACTGAATGGGGACTTTGATATATCTAGTACCCCAAGATCTCTTACTCCAGGTTAGTAGGTTTTGATGGGCATCTCATCGAATCCCAAGATGCTACAATGATAGGGTTGTTCTCATGGAGTTTGTATATCAAGCCATGATAGTCAATACCAAATATGCTAATAAACATAAGCCTAGATGCCACAAATTCCCTATGAATTTGTGAGAGTATTGCTGTGTTCATAATTTGGCTACAAAGGTAGTATGTGAGGAGTTGAGTTACTTGGATTTGGGATTGTACATAGCCCAGAAGCACTTTGACCCAGAACATAAAATGAATAACTTAGCCCCCACCATTTTTGAGAATCACTATGGTTTTCTAGAGGACTTTTCAGTAGACTTGCAGGATGAATATGATGTTCAGAAAATGAGCTATGAAAGGTTCACCATCCCACAAATGGTTGAATATTGGGTGAAGGAGGACATTTCTAAAACATTGTTAGATGATGGTGTAGTCTTGGACCCTAGTTATGAAGCAGAAAATGTAAGTACAAAGAACTTGAACCCAATAAATTGGGATGAGGAAGAGTTTATTGATATCAAACAAGTTTCTAGGATAGTGATAGAAAGGAGTATCCAATGGGTAATGATGAGAATGAAGGAGCTAGAAGCTCAATCCACTAAGAAGAGAAAATCAGGGGTCACCCAAAGCTATAGGAGAATCAAGAGGAGGGAAACCCCTAAAGAAAAACTAGAGTATTATCCTTCTAACCCTGTAAAGGATGTTGTTTTAGAATTATCTATTCAAGATACTCATGAGTCACAAAATATGGAGGCTACAACAACTGGAGAAGGGATCTCATCTCAACCTTCTCCTCTAGAAAAATCTACTGAAGAAGTACCTGTAGGAAGCCTCTATGAGCAAGTTGAGACTCTTAAGGAAAATGAAGTTGAGATACATGATGTGGACATTGATTCAGAGGCTACACACTCAAACAATGAGCCTCTTGTAATTTCACCTACTGAGGATGTTGAAGATGTTTTAATGGAGCATGTCCTAACCCCAGAGGATCAATGGAAGCATTTCGAGAATGCAAAGAAAGAGGCTGAAGCCAAGGGTAAAGCTGATACACTTGCAAGACAACAAGAGTTGGAAGCTAAAACTAAAACAGAGGAGTTAGCAAGGCAACACAAGGAAAAGGAGGACCTTCTGCAACAACAAAATGAAACTAAATGGAAAGCTAATGCAGAGAGGGAGAAGTTGGCTCTATTGTAGAAGATTCATAATATGAAAGAGGAGAAGGCCCAAGAAAGGAGAGAAAAGAACATCTTGAGGCCAAATCCAAAGCTGTAGAAGAGGTCCACAGAAAGAAAGAAGAAGATCTCTTGCAAAAGAGAAGATAAGCAAAGGAACAAGCTAAGCATGATAAAGAAGTAGTTAAAATGTGGGAAAAGGTCAAGGAATTAGAAAAGAAAAGAGATGATATGTTGGAAGAAAGGAGTTTGGAAGAAGAAAAGGAGAAATTTGAAGCTGATAGGCTTGCTAAGGAGATGGCTGAGAAGGAGCAGCAACAGGAAGTTGGTTCTCAACCTAAGGTAACACTTTTTCAACCTTTCTCTTCTATAGCTTCTTCCTCCCAACAAATGATTACTCCTGCTACTGCTCCAATGTGGCTAAATCTCAATTTGGAGAAGAAACAACTAGCCCAACCTCAACCCCTAAACTAGGATGACATGATGAATGAAATTAGAAAGAGAGGCTCAAGAAAAAGGCTCGAGTTCTTCATTTTACCAAATTGATAAATGCTAGAGAAATTGTGGCTGAATGTGCCATTCCCCTGGTTGATAAGGATGTAGGAAATACAGTTAAGTGACTATCAACTAGGTACTGTGAACTTGGGAAGACCTACAAGGAATTAGTAAATGGATCTAATAGACATTGTAGCATCCTCTACCAAATCAAGAATGATGAAAGATAAGCAAAGGAAGGATGAGCTCAAAGCTCAGGTGGATCAATTGTATAAGTTTTTGAAGGATTTTTCTTCTTCTATTTCTTTACAGTTTGTTTCCCCTGAAACACCAATTTTGCTAAGTAAGAAAGAGGCTGATGACCTCATAGAAATGAGAAGAAAAGTAGGGATGTTAGACAGATGGAATGATCACTTGAACTAAGAGGTAGAAGAACTACTTGTTGAGAGCCACAAGGCTCATATAGGTGTGTGAGAATTAGTCAATGACATGACTGCATATACTGAGACCCTTTGGAAATAGGAAGAAGAATACAAAGAGCATATGAGGAGATTGAAAGAAATCAATAGGCTACCTCAACAAACACTTTTAGAGAAATCCATCCTTGAAGAAGGTAATATGGATTTCATTGAGAAGACTATTAGCATTATCAGATTTCGGTCTTCATTCATTTTTGCACATAGGAATGAAGTGTAACAGGTTGGGAAAGATTTAACAGATCAAATTGTAGAATTAGAGGCAATTATAGCCATGATTGTGAATGAAAATATCCCTATAAAAGATGGCCTCCCTCTTGATGAGCTTAAGGGAAAATGGAATAATAGATTTATGGAGGTAGTACAAATGGGAGATGATGGTGATGATTTTCTAATAGATAGATTCATGGATATTAAGGAGGTAGTAAAGGTTGCTTGGAAAGAGCTTACTAAATTAGAAGATATGCAAAATTTCACCTTTGGCGAGTTGAGAAGGATTAAATTTGAAGACAATTGGGTAGGTGGGCCAAATGCAAATATGCTTGAACATGCATTTTTTAGTTATGATGAATATCTACTTGAGCAAAAGACATAGGAGTGAAGTGGTAATGGAATATTCCATTTTTGGATGAGCATCAAATGGCATGGCCAACTGGGTAGCTCTCTCCTACTTTTTAGGGTCATGACATAAGTTCAACTGAAGATCCCCAATAGTTCAACCTTCTCCCTTGGCATACAGATTTTTGATAATGAGTTATCACTAGTTAATTGAAGATCATAATAGACAGTTGCCTCAAGTAGCCCCAGTTGTTGCTTGATTTATGGACCTAATTTTTGTAGCCCTAAAGGCATTAGGTCGCTAGGATTTTTGTCTATAAATGGGACTTTTTCTCATATTGGAAAGGTCAACTAATTGAAGTCAAGATTGGCTTCCTAAGAGAAATCTAGGATAGTGTTTATTGTTTTAGAAATTTTTATGGCTTTCATGCAGAAATACTCAAAAACACTTTTTACAATTTTAATACAGTTTATGTTATTTTTAGAAGTTTATTAGTTTAATGATAATGTTGATGAAAAATAGTTATTTGTATGCCAGTGAGTTTTTCTATGCATAAATGTCTCTTATTTGATGAAAATCAATAGAGTATTTCAAATCTGAAACTATTTCATTGAGTTATATGTGAATGAGATCTCATTATATTAGTTGATCTATGAATTCTAGTAATGAGCTGGTGATATGTTCTTGTTTGAAAATGAAGTTTTTTTTAAAAAGGTGATAATGAATGGATGTACGCCTTGAATTTGCACTATGAATGAATGTAATGGTATGATTATTTTGTGGATTGTATCATTTTATGGTTCTAATTAGTTAAAATAAATGCTCATTGTGAAATTTATAAATCTGGATTAAATGAAATATGTGTTTATGCTTTGTTGTTCTAAGCCTTGTTCTATCTTTTTCTGTTTATTTACACCCCCCAAATGTTAGATTAGTTTGTATTATGCAGTTTGTACCCCTTTACCAACATGCCCCTTGAACATTACAGTTGCATAGGCCACTGAATGACAATAGTACAGTTGAGAATGTACTACCGAGACCTTGGAAGATAGATATTTTATATTATTTTTCTTTTTCGGGAGAAGAAGAGTAGAAATATTCTATTTTAACGTTGCTGTGCTATTTTTGACGATCAACAAGATGTACTGAAAGAAGCAATCAAAAGGTTTGCATTTTTCTTCCATAATAAGATTAAGTAAGCTAAACATTTCTCATACGAGGGTGGTAAAATGATCAATTGTTCCAACTTACAATAAATCAACAAGCATTTACGAATATAAACATAGAATGAGCTACCATGTGAATGGAATGACCATTTAATGCTCAAGGAAGATATCATG
The DNA here is from genome assembly GCA_007258455.2 of Sequoia sempervirens. NCBI lineage: Eukaryota > Viridiplantae > Streptophyta > Pinopsida > Cupressales > Cupressaceae > Sequoia > Sequoia sempervirens. Next base: position 11,249 of record VDFB02081567.1, read on the forward strand.
GAAGTTAAAGAGATGATTCATAAAGAGGAAGATGGTCAAAAGGAGATCACTCACCAGAGCACTAAAATAGCAAAAGAGCACAATTCAAGTGGCGTAACTCAGAAAAAAGAAGACGATGATTTGTTTGACATCGAGCCTTTTAAATAGTAGTTGCCTGCACACAAAATACAGGAATAATGGCATTTAAAGATTTAGATTATTTACGGGCAAGGAAATTATTGTATTTTAGATGGATTTCTGTATCATCATTATTACTGATACTGAATATGGTTTCAATAATGAGTCTATGTTAAACTCATATAGGTTTCGTATAGTGTGTATTGGCTTGCATGTTCCAACTAATACCATCTCTAGCAGCTGACGTAGCGGACATGGCTATTCTCCTTACAAAGTGGAGTTTAAAAATTCCCTTTTTTTAAAATTTCCCAAACATTTATCCTCTGTAAGTGGAAATAATGTTCGTT
>VDFB02081568.1:0-22381 GCA_007258455.2 Sequoia sempervirens
ACACACACACACACACACATGTATATATATGTGTGTGTGTGTGTGTGTGTGTGTGTGTGTGTGTGTGTGTATGTATACATACATACATACATATATATAAAAAAAACATTGTACATATTCATTTACAAATTCAATAGGTTGTGTTTATAATTAATATATATATATAAAACATTGTACACATTCATTTACAAATTCAATAAGTTGTGTGTTTATAATATATATAACATTGTACACATTCATTTACAAATTCAATAAGTTGTGTGTTTATACATACATACATACATATATGACATTGTACACATTCATTTACAAATTCAATAAGTTGTGTGTTCACACACACACACACACACACACATATCTATAGTGTGTTTATATATACATACATATATAAATACACATTTATGTCTATACACATATATTTATACTGTACATATATATATACATACAGACATATATACACATACAGATATATATTAATATATATGAGTGTTTGTGTGTGTATAGACAGACACACTCATATATAGACATATATACATATATAATGAAAATGCACGCTGAGAGATAATTGAAAATAGTAAATGAACACACAGATTATTGAATTTGTAAATGGGCTTGTAAGGAATAACCCATTACCAAAAAAGACCACCATTTAGTTATAACAAATAAAAAGACACTGCATAAATATAACTGTTAAATGCACAGTTCATGAAAATAACTATAAGTAGAATGTACAAAGCTCAATTATAGAAAAAGTAAGCTGTGAAGTAAAGAATATATGATACAAAGTATTGAGATTTCAACAGAGGTAAAACATTTAACAATAATTAATAACACATTTTATAGTAAATAAAAGAAGTTGTGTTGTATTCAACAGCGATAGGATAGAAATTTCAACAAAGGTAGATTGAACTTGGGTTTTTAGAAATGTGCGCAAAAAGTAACCAAGAGTTTCATGATAATAATTCCTTAGTCATAAGAATACAGAAGTGTGTTTTCAGATAGATGTTGAATATTTCAGGGAAGGGTTTCATGAGATTAATTCCTTAAGCACACATATTTGGAAAAAACCAAGCAAGGGTTTTCACATATATGGCGTATAATAAATGGGTTTGCCAATTTATGCCCATATTCACATGAGTTTTTTATAAAAAGGTTGAAGCAGACAAAAAAAACATTTTATGCAAACATGTGGTCAAACCCACGAAATTCCTCATCATTTTAGGAGACAAAATCATGAAACATTGGAGTTTACCAGGTCGTGAGCGTGCGCTAAATAGTGAGGAAATATTCATTTAACCCCAAAATACTCGTGGGAGAAAAACCACCACCATGACCCGACAAAATCAAACAGCATAAGGCAAAAAAGTGTTGAAGAGGGATGATTTATTTCATAAACAAGCAGTAATGATTTTTCAATTATCGAATAAACCCTTCATGGGCCATGAAAGATGCAGAAGAAAATGATTAACCAGTACCATTGTTTGCATATTGAAAGGAGAATGATGTTTGTTGTTACCTCAAACCGTGGAGAGCAACAAGAACCGTGGAGAGCCGACGAAGCGTTGGAGAAGCTTCCATCACTGTGAAAACCATCCAACCAACGCGCGGTGAAATGATGGAAAATAATGGGATACCCTAAAAAAAACATTAGTCATATGCAATAATCGGACCCAAAATGAAGTTTAATTGGGGTGTAATGGTTTTGGTATCTGGTGCTAATGTTTGGCGATTAATGTGTAGGTGTGATTTTTAATGGGTGCCAAAATAAACCTCTAAAGTGCTAACATGAATCAGACCCATTGACTTTTGAGCATATTTGAATGATTAAATAGTTATAATTGCATGTTAATAATGACACAATTAGGTATTTAAAAAAAAAAAATTGGTGGTTATAGCGGGCAGCAATCGAGACGTTAGGTGGCGACAAACAAACAACACCTCTAAAAGGTGACTTTTTGACCCCTGCGCACATATCGAACACTCCCACATTCGACCGAATTGCCCACAAGCCAAAATAATAGCTATAAGCACTTAACTTGTGAACGAAAAAACCCATAATTTTTTTTGTCAATTCGATGTACGGTTTGAATTCTACGATTGCGCGAAGTTAGCCCTAGCGAATATTGGGACATCTCCCCTACATGGCATTTTTCCCCTGCTTCTAATTGAGCATGAATGGTTTTTTTGTAGTGGCCTCTTAAATAAATGCAATACGCGTATCCTTCTCATCGCTGCCCAAAATGAGAAGAGGTAGCAAGCAAACTAATATGAGGCCTATAGATTCAAACAAGTGGTGCACATAATTCCCCAAATCAAGGAAGATCATAAAGGTAACAATGACATGGATCACTCTTCCCTAATTTATGCCAAAGCAAGCATGCCCAATAATGGTGGATAGCATACTCATGAAATCTCCCTCGTTAGATCTCTTGTTGAATCTAGAACTCTTCTTGTTCAACACGACTACTTTGGTCAACACTTGCAACCGACAACTTCTCAGTAGGAGCTCCAATAGCAAATCGGACAGATCATTATAAAGATAAAGGCCTACTGGAATTGACGCTTGTGGTTGGGACATAACAAAAAATGAGTACTTTGGGCGCAAAATTCCACAGGTCAGCCTCCAATATTGGCAATGAGGATTCAATTACCATTCTTCAAAAGGCTTGCAATAGACTTGGCATGCATCAAGATGAGATTCAAGTGCTTGAGGATAGCGTGTAGCTGAGCATGTCTTCGTTGTTGGTGATGTTGCTCAGAATCTTTTATCCACCTGAGGATTATGCGCATATTGGGTAGGGTTTGTAATTTGATTCATAATCGCATTTCTAGTATGATTTTCAAAGTTACTGGTATACTTCAGAATATTGAGCAGACAGATTAAGCAAAGTTGGCCGAGTCTGCTGGCTCTACAGCTCTGTGGCAGGGGAGCCTGATACTGTGGATTAATAAACTGTTGGCAGCAAGGAACGGACTATTAGTAAATGAGTGACCTATTTCTGGGCTTGACGGACCTATTATTAGAAATGAATCTCCTGATGTTATTGTTGATCTCTGTTCTTGGGATGATTGTGACTCTTGATTTCTAACGAGAAATAAGCTAAACCGTCAGTTTGTCCATTTGATTTATGTTTATGCGGTGACTTGATCTAATACTTTGATGCATCGTCTCATCGTGTTCCTTGGGAGGCCATACTGTAGCATCGTTTGGCTGTCGGTACTCTTTGTTATATTGTTTGAGAATAGCTGTTAACTCCGTTTTGGTTTCAGGTAAGTGTTCCATAAAGCCATATATTTTCTAAACTTCCTTTTCCAATATAAAAAAGTAAGCCAGTATTTTGAACAATGTCTTAATAAAACCATGCAAAATGCAATTTAAACAGACCATTCGTAAGCATATTTTTACCTCGCAACAGAATCATCCATGGTCATTTTTTATAAACTTCTGAAATGATAAAAGCTTTACCCACACAATGGAGCCTGAGTTACCACATAAAGATTACAAAGATGCATATCTTTCATAAACCCAGAATAATGCCAATACATCCTTTCTAGATTTAAAATTTTAGTACAGTATGCATATGAAGTACAATTTATGTCATATGTTAGACAGCAGGTTTGTAGACACCCGAAATGAGGAATGTCAGGGCCCAAAACATACAATATGGTGAGAAATTAGTCTTAGCACAAGGTGCTTGCCAATGAGCAGCGATGTTTGGAAATAGCAAGACAATTTGAACATAAAATAAAAATACTGAAGCAGTGAACACTAAATCAAAATACTAATTTGAGATTTTATCCCAAGGGTTTTCACCAAATTGTAGGAAAAGATAGAAATTATGGGTTTCCCGTTGCAGAACCAAATTCAATCCTCAGGCACATAATTGCTTGGTGGCACCTATAGGTATGGATGGTTGTGTAGGCAACCATGTCCATCTGTGTTGTCTTTACGCACTGGCCTAATGTTTTAACATTTCATTGAATGGAATGAGCTCAATTAGATTGAGTGTTGGGGTCTAACCCACAGACAATACCAGGTGATCACAATATGATGAAAGAAATGCCCTAAAAAAGGAGAATTTACCAAACCAAAAAATATACAACAAACAAGGTAGAGTGCAAGTCCCACATTATCAAAGAGGATTTCTGCACAACAGGTGTGAGGTAGCAGTTTATGATTCACAAGAAACAAATTTCCGATTCATTAAGTTCCCAATACATAGGTTAGAGGCACATACAAATTTTTCATGTTACAAGCCTTACAATATTTACATAAACTGTTACTTGAAAAATAGAGTGTACAGTGTTTTTGTTTGTTTCTTTTAACAAGAAATGTTAAGTGGCACGAAATGAACATTCTTGTTACGATACATAATTTAATATAAACACATAACCTCTCTTCAATATGCACAGATATATGAAATATATATGGTAATAGAGAATGCCATACATCGACAAAGTTACTTGAGGAAAAGGCAACTAAATTTACATGTAATTATGATACTGCACGACAGACTTATTATGAACTTAGGAATGTTGAATGTTCAAAGGTTATCTTACATCCTCTGATTCTAATGTTCAATAAATTGCAGTTTACAATAGACAAAATTTAAAGATCACCATATGGAGCAACAAATAAAGATAGAAGTGATTAAAGGCAGAAGATACACTATTTACATACTGCAACATGCCATCTACATCCTAACAGTCACTTTCACAGTATCATATGGCATTTGCCAGTGAAGATGCAACAGGGTAACTACTGCAGATTGTAGTGAATGCACTGAAGAGCATCATTTTGTTTGAAAGTGTTGAGTAGCACAAAACTAACTTTTTTTATTTCCTCATTGTAAGTTAGCTACTGGTCAAGCTATTTTGCAATAGATTATGCTGAACAGGAGGAATTATTTGGTATCACAACCACATAAACACATGGTCCAGGCTGATTTGACTTTGCTAACTTTTGGTTTCTCGACCTTCAGATTTGGTAATCTTGCTGGAGAGTTCCATACTTTTTCTGCCAACTTCTTTGAAGAGGAGTTGATATCCTTTAGTGGAAGTGTTAGTTTTTGAGATGATGAACCAGTTTGATCACTCACTTCTACAGTCGATGAATGCACCACCTGAATTTTGTTTTGAGAAGATGTTTGAGGTTGAAAGACAAGCAGAGGATCTGGTATAGAATGTTCTTGTGTTCCTCGCATATTCTCTTCTGCTAAAAGGCTCCTCAAAGGTGTATGAAATCTTTCGTGTGTTCCAGAAGCCATCTCTGCATCTGCACTCAACTTACCATTACTTTCTTTAACTTTTGGCTGGATTTCATTATGACTAAGCTGTTGCTCAGAATGATTGCCTGACTCAACCAAAGTCATGAAAGAAGGAGCTTCAAACAAATTTGCCGGAGCCATCAAAGATGTCTCAGAAATTTTCTCTTTTGAATGAATAGCTTCCATATCACCACCTCCTCCATTTCCACAATTAATGATTGGATCTTTCTCAACTCTGCTATTGATTGTAGAAGGCATACTCTCTACCTCTGTAGAATTGCAAAAACAACTTTATCACTCGAATGGCTACAATTTCAATCTTCACACATCAAGATTACTCATACAAGCAGCAATTTAACAAATGATTGATTTTAGGAAAATAGTTGTGGAGAAAAAGAAAATATTTTAGGAAAATAATTGTGGAGAAAAAAAAAGCATATGCATGACATATTTTTGCGTTACACCCCTACCTCAACAACATAATTGGTAATATACATATATAATTGCATGATAACTGTGTACTAAGAAATAAAGCATATCAAAGGTATCAACAAGTTCCCTGTGACTTCAAAATCTAAATGTCTTCTCTTGTTGGGGCAAGTTCAGCACAGAATGTAAAATTTAATAATAATATCTTAACAACAATTCCCAGCAATAAATGACAATGCCTGGTAAAGAAAGTGGCCCAGCTACACTGACAAATTTGAGATTTCTGAGCAGCACTAAAGACTATCAAATACAGGATGTATAAAAAGGGCTTGTGTTGTGATAAATATGAATTTGACTCCTCAAGCAAGCATCATTGTCAAAAGCAATGCATGGCAAGCCTAACTGTATTGCCAGTGGATGATATGAAATGCAAATGTTTCCATCCAGATCGTTATGGGATTTGTTTCTCACATGAATGACTTTGTTTGGCTTAAAATGTATCGAAATGATGGAGATCTAGGATAAATTAAAGGAAAACCTGTGGGTGCAGAGATTCAAGTGTGTGTGAGGAAGTCTCTTTGTGTGTGTGTGTGTGTGTGTGAGAAAGAGAGAGAGAGAGAGTGGCTAAAACATAGAAGTCAAAGAGATGTCATCGGCAGAAATTTAAAAGCCTTTGAATTATCAGCAAATTTATACTATTCCAAGCAAAGGTGATGAGAGCTTGCATCAATGCAGTTTCCAAATAAGGACCATTTTCTTAATGATCACTGATAAGGCTGAACCATGAAACCTGTATACTCAATACTGATATGTTGTTTTCCAGATTCCACCTCCCAACTTCCAGAGCCATGGACATGCATCGATTATTGGATACCACCACAGTTGAAGCTACTCTTTGAGATACATGCCCTACACAAGTAGATATTAGTCCAGTGCATGAACTTTGGACATTTAAAGCCCAAATAGGCATTCACTAAAGACAGAAGCAATCAACTGAACATTTAACCTAAAAATTGAGAATGTTATCATCTATGATTAAGTAATTAATGGTGACATCACTATTGCATTTTTTATCAAAATTCTGAATTTTGGATATAAGTAGACCTATTTTCTCTCTTGAGTACCCTTTAACAGCAACATTAATTATGTAATTAAGGCTTTCGTAGTGTAGTATTATTCAGTTTTAGTTTTTTTGCCAAATTATCACACTCAAATGATCACCAAAATGGCTGTTTGCCACAAGCTGTCATTTCTCCATAATTCTTAGCTCATGTACATTCGTGAATTATTCACAAGGCAAGCAGACCAACAAAGCACATAAGCAACTCTAAATATTCGTTACAAGGAGAAATGGTGATTTTTTGTGTGGATTTTAGAAAATCCACAACTTTGGGATTTTTACCCTCAAGTCTTTTCCCTATTGGAATAATTTCTTGGTGAGTGTATGCTTTATAAGTTTTTTTTTTGTCTCATAACTGTTAATGTAATGTTAGCAATTACATACCATTGCAATTTTCACACTATGTTTTGGCTCACTTTAGTTTGTGGCCCTTAGCATGTTTTAGGCACGTTTTAGCCCTTGCTTCAGCCTTTTTTTGCCCTCGGTGTTAATGCTATGTTTATGTTCTCGTCTTTCTTCACCTCTTTTGTGCAAGACAATCTTTCTTCTATGTTTGTCTTGCCTTGGTGACTCAAGACTTTCAGAAGTTGATTTTGCCTGTATACAAACACAACGTGCAGATGCCCACATGATGCACTAGCATCCACCAACATTATGTCGTACAATGGTCATTTCTGATCATTTTTGCCACCTTACAACTTCTCAAGTTTTGTAACTGACCTCAGACAAATCCTAACAGTTGGTTCAAACCTTGGACCTCCTTAGTTTCCTTTTCATTATATTTTGAAGAGGATCTTCATCTATCATGCGCAATCACTCTCTCCTTTCTCTCTATCAAAAAGTTCTCTTCTTGGCACTTTTGGCTACATTCTGTTGATCAAACCTCCATTGTTGAAGCTACATACTTCTAGTTCTTCATTGATACTTCCATATGCTTACTTTTCTCTTCTACATCATGCTGGTAATACTATTCCCTTGAGTTACAGGTCTTGTTTGAATAATATTGCAGCTCTCTCTATATCATTTATCTCTATTTGACAAAATGTCTTAGCATTTTCACTTTCTACTTGTTCACACACACACTAGGGTCTAACTCTCAATAGACTAGGGAGTTCTCACTAATAGATTCCATTTTAGCATTGTGTTCTTAGTTCTTAATACAAATAGAATATAAGGATGTCACCATAACCTTTTTTCACATGAGATCTAATAAATATAAAAAAAAATCTCCATTCAGTTTATCTAGGTGACTAAATCATTTCCATCTAACTTTTGCACGTCTACTTTTGGCACCAAATTTGAGATCCAAAATAAGTGCTAGCATTTGGTACCAAAATTTGAGATCTAGAATGTGGCCCTATCATGCTAAGGCTTAACAGTGGAAAGTCTGAATTTTCACCAATGAAACCAACTTTGGTCAAATGATTCAAAGGTTTGTGAGATATACGCAAATCTTGAAAAACGAGGATGAAACCCGAATTTCACAATAACTCCTTCAAAAATAATTCAATTAACCTCCAAATTAGACTATAGTTGCTTCAATATGTCCTTTATCAACTATCTAAATTTCAAAAAAAAAAATCACCAAAATGAGAGATATATGCTTAACAACTTGACCTCCTAAATCGAAAAAAATTCCTTGATTCTTGTCTCCAGATTCCAAGATTGTGCTTTTATGGCTCTTGTAATTAAATGACTTGCACAAGAGAAGAATACAATAGCAAATATTTGGAAATGTAATAGGAATTACTTGCAAATGGACAATAATAATAAACACAGTTTGAGGCGACAATCTCTAAAAGTGTTCAAAAAGAACAAAATTCGCAATATGATTATAATACGAGTAATCATCCCCAAGACTGAGATCTTTAGACTTGTGCAAGGAAACCTCTTTGCACTAGATATATGTAAGGCAACTCAAACAACTTTGCAAGCAAATAGAAATTGATTAAGGTTGTACTTAACTTTTTACATTTCTTACATTAATGTTGAACAATGAGATTGAATTCTTTTTCATTGTTTTCTCATTACATATGCATGCTGGGAGAGATTTGGTGCTAAAGTACCAAATCTTCAAAGAATTGTCATACATGTCCTTAGCCAACCATGCAATTCAAGATGTGAGCATAATTGAGGCATTTTTTAGCACATAAGCTTCAAGAGAAACAATAGACTATTGATGCAAAGATTGAAGACCTTGTCTATGTTTGTTACAATCTTTGCCTCCATCACAAGCAAATCATGGGATCTAATTTATCCCCACTACATTAGAGGAGGTTGATCCACAATCAAATTGGATTATAGAGGCTAAAGATATTATCTTCACTAAGGATGACCAAGAATGGATTGATCAGGTTGATCTTGAGGAAAAAGTAATACTCGTAGCAAAAGAGGAGAGAGCATGAGCAGATCCCTTAATTTTTTGTTGACACACATGCAAATATCATGGTTGCAGAAGAACTAATGACCCATCTAAGACACAAGTGTAGGACCCACTATAATGCTATCGACACTGCGCTGAGTAATGGGGCTCCTCTATACCCCATAGTTCTACTTCTAATTTTTGTTTTTGATGTCATGGATATCATAATCCATAAGTTTTGTACACCTAAAACACTTGGGAATAATCATATATTTAAATATTCTTCAGTCAATATTGTTATGCTTCTATTTGAGATGATGTCCTATTTAAAATCAAGAGTTTTTTTTGAAATAAATAATATTTGGCGCATCCTATATTGTGTAAAATCCCCTATGGGATCTGCCCTAAAATTCTGATTTTTATTTCTGCTCAAGCCCTAATTCTGATTTCTGATTTTTATTTTCTGATTTCAAACAAAATATCACAGCGAACATACAAGTGCCCAAACATGACAAATAAACATGCCAAATGATGCTACCAATTGATATTCATATCAAACATGAAATCCACCATGAAAAACACAGTATAGGGCATCCAGCGAACATACAAGTGCCCAAACATGACAAATAAACATGCCAAATGATGCTACCAATTGATATTCATATCAAACATGAAATCCACCATGAAAAACACAGTATAGGGCATCCAAATGCAACATACAGATCTGATTTTCTGTAGATAACTTCTGCTGTTACAAAACTGAATATTCTGGACTGAATTTACAATGAATTCATGGGCTCAAACATGCCAGACATATGCCCAGATTTCTGCTCTACAAATCAGATTTGAAACTATGATTATACATACCAAATATATGCAAAATAGTCTTCAAATATCAAACCCTAGATGGGCGAAATTCCTCCTTGGCAGCTTAGGGTTTGCTGCTCCAAATATGCAAAATCGCCCTCCAAAGATGCCCACCCTAAACCCTAAACCCTAAATATCCCTGCTCCAAATATGCAAAATCACCCTCCAAAGATGGGCGCTCAAGTCTGCTCCAAGTGGCGCTCAAAATTAGGGCAAAATCCTAACAAAATGCCACAACAATGTTGTTGAACAAGACAACTGAGGGGGGGAGGGGAGCGAGGGTGAATCAGTTGTAGCAAAATTTAGCCTTTAAAACTTTCACCAGAGATTATATCTATTATCATTCACAAATCCTTTACTCTACTAATATGATTAATCATTAAGTGTAAAAGCATAAACTAAAAGAAGCAAAACCATACACACAATAACACCAGATTTACGTGGAAAACCCAATAAGGGAAAAACCACGGTGAGGATTAGCTCACAATATAGAGAATATCAAAATTAAATACAAAGGCTCACTACCAAAACAAGACTCACTGTCCAGAAAGGGTTGACCACTTGGAAGGCTCACTGCACAGAATTACAAAAGAAGACAGAAGAGATTTGTTACAAAGAGAAAACAATCTCAATGCAACGGAGATTTCCACCACAATTCGCTCACACACTTGCAAACATGCTTGAATAATAGAGTACACCTTCAACTCACTACTTCCGAAAACTCGCCACTTGAATTTCGCACTAATCTGCTCAAACTCGCATCACACACACTATTTCTCATCTTTCTCGCATCTATTTGCTCTTGTATTCATTCACACCTTTCTCAAACATCTCAACTTATATTTATACCATCTTCAACCTTGAAACTCATCCAAAGTTGGCCATATACCATTTGTATTTACAAATTCAAATAAGGTTGGCGCCAAAACATTCTACAGTGGAATTAGAATGAGGGCAACCCAAACACACACTAAATGAGGACCTAAATAAGTCCCAACACGCTTCCATGAACTTCGTTAGTAGTGTTTAACACAAGGTCGGCCAATACCAATGTAAAACACATAAACCAATTAAGCACACTCAACCTTATCACGATCCAATCGTTTCGGTCAATAAATTTCACTTGAACACGACCTCATCAACTTATCCTAAGAACCACAAGTCATAAAACTCGAACAAGAAGAAATCCGGAGCAACTACATTTCTCTCAAACTTCAACCAGATACACAGAAAAGCACGGTTCGCAACTGGTGAACATAACTCGCACTGTACAACGATCCAGAAACCCAAAATCTGGATATAGCAGCTTCTAACAATCATGAACAATACTTCAGATCCTCACTAGCATAGCAGCACATTTCGGAGCAAAACCCAGAGCAAACATTGAATACCTGCAACCTTTCTTTATTACAATTTTCTCAATATCCTCAACATATACAACCAATAACCAACATACATGGCATCGATGACAACATCAACCAGTTGATCAGTTGACATCAATGACAACACCTTCATACTTGCAACAAATGCTACCCAAATCTGATTATGCAATGATGTTCCAAATCTGATTATGCAATGATGCTCCAACCTCCAAATGTCTCCAATGAAGTGCAAATATAACACCATTATGAGTCCTCCCCAAGATGAGCTAGGCTTTCGTCCAACTCACCATATTCACAAGGGTTTTTGTCCTTGGAATAAAGCCCAACCAAAGTTGCAGCCAAAGAGAAGAATCTCCAAATGAAAATATGATATATGAATGGATCCAAAAAGACCTGCACTTTACTTTCTTTTATAGCCCTCCAAAAAAATAACCTTAACAAGGCCCACCTCCTTAAAACATTCTTATTCTATTTCATTTGCCTTTTTCACTCCTCCTTAGGGCCAATCCAAGCAAGGCATGCTAGGCATCCAAAAGCACAAAAAAATATATTTTATTTATTTATTTATTTATTTATTTATTTATTTATTTAAAAATATTATTATTATATTTAATTAAAATATCCAAACTAGTGTTCAAAAACACTTTTTCCTGCCTTCGCAAAAATTTAATTTCAAATCAAATTGGGGACATGGTATATTAGAGGACGATATATGGCAGGTAGAAGAAAGTGAAGAAACAGAATACTAGTAATCACTTTCCAGTTGGTAGCTTATATTATAAATCATTTATGGTAGCTTATATTATAAAAGCAAATGAGTACAAAACAGATTTATATACCTGCTAATGTTAATCCCAACTTCAAGCCTGATAGGATTGATGGGAAATATCATAGTAGCAAAAATCTTTCTCAAGAATAACTCAACAAATCAAAAGATAAAAGAGTTTTTCAACTAACCAGGATTTAATTGGGAAAAGCTCAGGAAAAAATCAGCAAATTGGGAAACAAAGAAAAATTCAAAATAACACAAAAATTTACCCAAAAAAATTTAAACAATTGAAGTTTTGAAAACGCAAAAGAATATCATGCTGATTGTTTATGCAAGTCCTATTTTTTCTCAATTTACCAAGACTAAATAATGTTTTTTTTGTTCTTGAAAAACATGCCATTTTTTGGGAAAAAAATCAGCAATCTAAGCAGACTCTAATCACCACACCCTCGAAGCAGCAATTAATCACCTTTTTTTGCAGATTTTTGCTATTATGGGGAATACAATAGGCCTACTCAAGCTTTCTCTACTAAGCAACTATTTCTTCCTCTTGTAAGAATCACTCTCAATCCATCTATTGTAGTATTCCCCATCAATAAACAGCCTTGAGCTTTTTTACAGCTCTCCAATTCTTGATGCTGCCCCTCCTCTCTACACCTCTGATTTTGCCCAACTTGTCTGTGCCTCTTGCTATTTCAATCCTCCAATCTCATTCCCTAGGCCAAAACTTCAAGAACTGATCAAAGGGAACAACTAATGAAAACACTTTCCATCACCAATTGTGTCTTTGTCAAACTTAGCAAAGTCTTAGAGACTTAGGCACAAGCCCACTAACACATTAACAGTTTATTGAAATTTGTCGTAAATCTACTACATCAGCAAAATGAATATGCCTCTATCAGGTGCAAACATCACAAGAAAAAGCAGTAGAATGTGTGTGAGTATTTTTGTTTCAGCAACGCCAACCTCATCAACTGCAATGAGGCTATTGAGACCATCTAACCTCAGAGAAACAAAAAAGGCTGCTCTCAAACACTATACAGCAAGGTGGCTGCAAATTAGTGAAAGGTGAAAGTTGAACAATGAATATCAAATTTAATACATCATATGAATGTCTAAATTTGAATATTTTTAACTTGTAAAACGTTTTTGTTAAAATTGAATTTCCTCTAATCCATAATCCAGGGTGGCTATGCAACACTCCAGCACATCAACAAACAGACTAACTTGAGGAGAAGTCTACCAGCTATATCTTAGATGAAAATTAACAAGAATATGCATGTACAACCTAAAGATAAGCACATAGTCTACCAGCTATATCTTAGATGAACAAAAACAAGCATATGCATGTACAACCTAAAGAGAAGCACAAGAATTACTACCCAAATGCAGAAAACAACAACCATGCACACAATAATATACAATAACCACAAATTCACATATGTACCATATGTACAGGGTTTTATTTGCCTCTGCAAAACTCACAATAACCATAAGCACAATGTCCTGAAGATGACATGACCTACAACTCTGTCCCCAAATACCAGAAGCCACCGTAGGCTCAGACACACCTGTTATAACCTCCACCATCACACAAATGCAGTTTCAAGTTGCACAAACTCATTATTGTGCATCATGCAACACCTGAAAGCTATGTTACCAAATTACCACTAGGCCGATTCCAGGTACGAAACATCCCAGAATTGGATTATGCATGGAATCGGCACAGAATCAGGCAGGGTTCGGATTTTGTGTCTTGACCTCAAAAAAACTCTAAACCACATTCTTTATTCCTGAATCCTGAAAATTAAAAGCCCTAAATGGATGGAAAAACTCAAAACATCTCTAACAACAGTCATTTCTAATATTTGTCAAAAACGTTAATTGTTATTTTTTATGTTTCTTATTTTTAATGGAGTCTGTAACAAGAGTGGGAGATGGAACTAGTATATGGGTAGCAATATATTGTTTATTCATAAAGAAAAGCCTAAGTCTTCAGTAAGCTGCATTCCAAGGTTTTCCTTTGGGGTTTTGGCTGGGTAGGTCCCTAGTTAGTTCATCGGAACTCACTGGTTTGAATAGAGACCATGGGATACTCATATGGGTCCCATATCTCCATGCTTTAGTACTCACAAGTGACTTCATAATGGAATACTCTTCCGATTCAAACTGAGTCTCAATCTCAAGACTCAGAATCTTCAACTTAGTATAATAATATTGTTTGTCAAATTATATAATTATATATTAAATATTATATTAATAATCAGTATATTGGGGTGTCAATATATTGTTTATTAAATTATATATTAATAATTATATAATAAAATTATAAATTAATAATAATATAAAATTTTAAAATTATAAATGAAAAACTTGTATAAGTTATACAGTACTATTAAATATTAATATATTTATTTTTAATAAATATATTTAATTTTAATGTATATATTTATGATTATTATATGTTTTTTGTATGGACATTCCCAAACATACCTAGCCCCCCCACAAAAATTTTGCCATACCGACACACCACACCCACATACCCATACCCGTACACAATTCTAATTCGGCAACTTAGCCTAAAAGAGTTCAATAATCAAGGATAATGGTATACCAAACAGCCATCAATAACAAAGTTTCCCAGCTTGTATACATTGCTATGCTCTCAAAGATCTTTGATGTCACTTCTCTACTCTGATAATCAGGATTCCCACTTCCTATCCCTTACCTTTGATGCCTCCTCTCTCTACTCATCATCCTCCAAGGCAACCCAACACCTTTTGAAGGTGAAAGCTTGATGTCCATCCAAGATAGAATGGTTGCTCAAATGGCAACTGAATAACAGCCATACAAGACTACCCATTCGAGCAACCACATAACAACCATCCAAGACTACCCATGCAAATTCCACACAACCACCAACAAGTAATTGGCCACTGCCCAGCAATAAGGAAACAACTGCAGACTAGGGTAGATGAATCACTACCCAACAAATGGGAAAAGCAAACATGCAGGCCCATGGAGATCACCCATCAACAAGAACAAACCAAGCCAAGAATGGAGAATAAATACCAATGTTCCATGGAGTTTCTTGACGAGGGGATGCAGGGAGTTTTGAGGATGAGGGGACCAAGGGCCTAAGTTTGGGGATGGCAAGGGGATGAAAGGGGACAATAGCGGCGGGGGAGGGGGCGAGGGATGGGGGGGCGACAAGGGGGCGATGCTGATATACATACAATACTTGAAAAACTAGTTCTAAAAAGATGTATAAGAATTACATTTCAAATGAAACTTTGGCAAATTAGTAAAATAGCAATATTGCAAATACTAAATACTAAAATTTTAAATGCTTGAATACTAAATAAAATTTGACAAATCAAAATGTCAAATTGGAGATTTCTATTGTACCCAAAATATCATAAAGACGATTACAATGAGTAGCATGATATCAAAATAAGTACAAAATGTCAAAATGTAGTGAAGGGAGGCCTCCAATCATCCCCAAACTCCTCATTATTGGAACTATTGGACTCCTCATGGTCAAGCTCCGCCAAACTAATACCAACCAGCTATGCATCTGAAGTAGTGGCATCCTCATCAATATGTGTTGGCTCTTCTGGCTGTACATCCCATCGTGCTACTGAACTCTCTTTGTACACAAGTGTTTTGCGGTCAATGAGACGCAAAGCACCATGTACAGCCACAAGCTTCTCTGCTCTCCTAGAGGTAAGTTTGTTCCTCTTAAGAGAGTGGATGAAGCTATAGGTAGACCAGTTCCTCTCAACAACTGAAGAACTATAAACTTGAGATAGTAATCGAATGGCTAGAGTGATAGTTAAAGATTTCGATCCTTGGCAATTCCACCACAAAATTGGGTCCTGTTGATGTGTGTTTTATCATCCACCAAACATTCAGAATAAAAATGTCCAAAGACACTCTATCCTCTCTTGAAAAACCACCGCATAGGCGATTCCAAGGTTTCTTTAGTCGGGTCTCGACGTGTGGATAAGCTCAATGGTCGTTGTGATAATGCTGGGAATAAACAAGGGGACTTACGTAGAAAGTCTGCACAAGCTAGGGACTTAGGAAATTTATCTTTGTAGGTTCTCAATTAGGACTTTCAATTGTGGATCTCAAAAAAAATGGCAAAAAGAATAGGGTTCAGAGAATCTAGTCTAAGCCTAAGAAATCAAGAGACAGTAAGGACTTGGTGAAGCGAAATAAACCACACTTTGTTTCGCCTCCTGCAGGACAACATACGCAAAGTGGGTGCAATCTTCAAGGGGTTTGTGAGAATAATTTTCAAACCTCGAATGAGGTTGAAGTTAAGCTTCCACGTTTAAGAGCTCAGGCTAACTTTACAAATCGAATGCAAATCATCCATTCGAAAAAAGTATGAGCTACACTTCACCATTGAATCAATACGATCAATCTCTCATTCAATTTAACAACTTTTCAAAGCAAATTCTATCTAATCTAAATTTAACTCTAATCTATGGTGGAAGATAATATGTAACCTCGCTTACTATTCAACAATAAGAAGTGATTCAAGGCAAATCATGCTCAAGAGCTTTTATCATTCAAAATAGTCTCAATGCGACAATATACATAACAAGTCTCCACACCAAAAAAATGAGAGAGCACTAGTTTATATAGAGCTCCAAAAATGAAATAGACGGCCGAGATTTAAACAAGATTAACGGCCCAGATTGTTACAACTAAACCCTAATTAGGGTTTCCCAAAACAACAAGAGTTAACCATCAGAAAACTATCAAAAAGTGGCAGTTCCAGCTATAATCAAGGAGAGGCGTCCTTATCCATTCGAGTGGCATTGTGTTTGGCGAATCTGGACACTACGGCAATGACTTCGTCCATCGTGACAGGAGGTAACATGCTGATCCGGAATTCGAGTCCGTCCAACTTTTCGGTGCATCTGGCAAAAGTACCTTCCCAATCTGCCTCCTGCTTCTCAAATTCCTTTCGAATGGATGAGAGTCTTGCCACTCTCGTGAAGTCCTGCTTCGAAAATGGTCCAGTGGTCGAGAAGAAAGTTTCTTGAACTTTTTGCTTCAGTCTCTCTAACTGCATGTCGTTCTCCCGGATGACTTCACGGTCGAACACATCTGTAGTTATCATGCACATCTTCTCCTGGATTTTCCTGACCTGTTCTTCAATTCCAAGCCCATCGATTCTCGCCTTCTCCAATACTTCTTCTCTTATTGTCACTGCCCAAAACCAGTGATGAAAATCATATGCTGCCCCTGCAGCAATCACCTTTTTATCAACTAACTCCTCCCTTGGAGTGCTTTTCAAAATTCTAAGGCTCGGAATAAGCCTTTCTTGCATATCCGGGATACCATCCCATGTCTCTGCCATATCCATCAACCTAGAAAGAAACGAAGAGGTTCGTCCATAAGCAAGCGCCAACCTCTCCATGAACAAGGCAGCTTCCATGCCTTCACCTGCCATCCAGTCTTGCGCTTCCCTGGCTGTCACCATTCCATGCTCAACTTCCTGAGTCATCTCCTGTGATGAATTGAGGAGAGGAGGAACAGTTGCATTGCCTTGATCTAGCGGCTGGGTCAAATGTTGTATATATTCTTTGAGACGTTTGACCTCCTTTTTATACTCTTTCTTCTTGGTCACTTCCTTTTCCAGTCTCGCTTTAATGGTCGAGACGGAATTATCTAACTCTTCTACTTCCTGACCTTTTGAGGTCGGACCAAGGTCAACAGTGGTGATAGCATACTCCTGCGGAGTGATTTCGTCCTGTGGTTATCCACTGTAGGTACTGCAATGTGCACGGAACGGTTGCCTGTCTCGTTCCTCTGGATGGTGGAAAACTTCTTGGCGGGCTTCTTGGTAGCAACTTGTTCTAATCTTGCCAAGAAATCGGCAGTATCGTCCTCTTCTTCCTGTTGAGCCTCAGCAGGCACCTGGACTTTCATTCTTTCTAATAGCCAGTCTGGAATGGTTGACTGTTCAATGCCATCCTCGACCTGAACCTCGTCCTCGTTTGGAACATCCATGACTCCCCTGAGGGCGGAAATCATCCCTTCCTCTAAGTCATTATCCTGGACTTCCACTTCATTGTCTGAACCTAAAATCTCTGTGCCTGTTGGTGATGCAGGCTCTTCATCATCTAATTGGATAGGTTCATTGTTCACTTCCTGAGCTGCAAGAGGTTCGAGCATCTCAACCAAGGAGTCGTCTATATTAGCCACCAAATGGTCAACATTCCTGGACGCCGCTGACCGAGAAGGTCCTCCTTTATGCTTCTTGGAAACAGGTTCTGCACTTGGCACCATTTCTTTTCTTTTCTCTCCAATACCGGCCATGTCTTGATGGGATGCCCCGACATTAGAGGAATATGACTCTGATTCGCTCAACAGATCATATGTGAGCGTGATTCCTTTTTGTCTCAATTCCTGAACATGATCATCAACCCACCATTGAGAATATTTCGTCACTGGCCTCATTAGGGTGGCTAGGTCTGCATGCTCTGGCTCTGACCACTTCACTGGAGGGAGAGGTCTGCTTTCCTCAAAGCGAGGCTGGACATGGTTTCCATCGTCTTGTAGCTGGTCAGGCACTCGACAGAACTCGATTGTTCTCATGAAATCTACGGACATCCTGGACCACATCTTTCGTCTGATCTCGTATTCATCGGCAGCATTTGCCCAATAATCCTCCAGTTTCGTCCTGTGCTTGTATCTTATTCCTTCCACTGTCCGGATGTTATGATGTGGGTCATAGTTGACCCTGGACTTGTATGCCGTGAAAGGGTACCATTGGATCTCCAACCGTGCACTCTCAGCTGCTTGGGCGGATGGGCAGTACTCTAGCATGTTCCCGATGAAGAAAGGTAATGTGACGGATGCCTTCTTGGTCGGCCTCTGAATATTCTGGTACTCTTCTAATTGTCTCAAAACCTCGAGCAATACCATCCGATTAGTCGGATAGATAGGCAATTTATAGGGATTTCCAGTAAATCCCTGGATCCTGATATATGTGAATTTCGGGAATTGGATGAACTAAGACCCGTATTTGCTAATAAGGCTTTTTGCTTCATGGCTCAGCCTTTGATGTATTCCTCCTTGGAGCTTTCTGGTGATATGCATTAGGAATGCATCATGCACCCTCCTGAAGTGAGTCTTTTCTTTCAATTGGAGCTGAGGATAGCAATCGTAAGGCCTGAGCTCGTTCTCTCCATTGCCAATTCTGCCTTTGCAGACCAATCCTGGATATCTGTAAGATCTGGCCAATAGGTATATCACATATGAACTCATGTGAAAAGACTTAGTCTTTTCAAGGTTGATCAGTTGCTCATGAAGGTTGTCACTTATCATCCGTGACCAGTTAAACATCTTGACTCCAGAGGTGACTTCGTCGATGAAGTAGTACATCCAGCTCTCAAAGAAGGCACCCTGCGGATTGCCTGCGATCCTGTTCAGCATCAGCACGATATCTCCAAAATCTTCCTTGAAATCCGTGCGACGAGGTCTCTTGGGCATCTTCTTGATTGATGGCTTTGGCTTGTCCATCCATACCTTGTTGACTGTGGTGGCGCACAAATCTGCCTTGCTGTCATATAGCATTTTGGTTTCTTCTTTGGTCTTATAGACCGTTCTTGAATGCTCAGGGATGCCAAAGGTTTCTTGGATTACAACTTCATTCAAATGTGCCAAGACTCGTCCGTCAGGGGCGATGATCTGTCTCTTTTGAGCATCATAATGGCGAGCACATTCCACCATTAACTCAGCACAATCCATGGCCGGTGGGAATCCAGCTGCTTGGAAGATCCCGTTTCTGACCATTCTTATGGCTATTGCTGTGGGAAGTCCCTTCTGACCGTATACTCTTTGCTTGAATTCGTCAAAATCCACATGTCCGAGGTCAGTATCTACAACATTCTTCCACTTTGAGATGACCTTGGTCTCCTTTTGGGCACCCTTATTGGCGAACTTCATTTTCAGCTTCCTTGATAATCCTCCTGCCGTGTCCGTCAACCTGCAGTCATAAAATTAACATTAATAAAAAGACTTTTAAAATAGTTTAAACCTCGTGCCTTGGATTCGAAAAAAATAATAACTTTCAGCTGTTCAAATAATTAAAATATTGCGAAAAAGCAAGCTGAAAGTGACTTCGATGGAGTTGAAAATTCTTGCCAGAACTTCGTCAAGAGGAAAGGGCATAAAAAGATAGCAAATTTAATTAACCAATCCTCAAACCTCAGTGAAGGATCGTCAAATGTAAATCAGATTTAAAGATCTGATTTTTTTGAAAAGTGCGCCCCTCTTCAAGAAGAATTCAGCTTTGAAAAACTCTTTTTCTTTTCCCGCGAAAAATTCCTCAGCATAACACTGCTTATCCTTCTGGACAATTCGACTTTGCCTATTGATGAATTGATTGCCTGACGATTTCGAGAAAGATCAAATTTCTCTTCAGCTGTGTGTGGAAAAATGAGTTGCTGAAACTCATTATAATGCTGAAAGATTGAATTCGATTTAGCAACTGCCATCTTTCTTCTCGATCCTCGATTTGTTTTCATTTTCCAAACAGGCAACTTTCCTTTTATTTTCCGACAAGGCTCAGTCTCGAACTTATCCGGACAAATCTCCTTGATCTTCAAAAATTCGATTTTTTTCATTTAATGCTTATCTTTTTGATTTTTTCGAATTTTTAAATAAAACATTAAATCTTTAATTAAATTCGTGGTGAATTTAATTTTCTTCTTGCCGGATTTCATCTCCGCCCGGCATACTTCATTTTCGTCTGATTCGTGTCTGGCAAATTTGATTCCGTCCAAGGTATTTTTAAATTCCAAATAGTTGAGAATTAATTATTAAAATATTAAAATATTTTAATTAATTCCAACCCGTTCGTCTTGGACCCATGGCTATCTCGATTGTTCTTCCGTTTTTCTTGGCTGAGAGTGTATTTTCCGATTTTGTCCTTGATTTCGTCTAGCCAAACCAAAATTCAAGCCATTCCGTCGAAAATTTCATTGCCAGATCCTCATTTTTCTTTGCCAAGGCGAGATTTTAAGCTTATTCTCCTCTGCCAAAGTCAAATATTTCCTTGCTCGGTCGAATTTTTCTAGGCAATATCGTTGTCCGAATGTCTTTGCCGGTTGAATTTTCCTGACGTCTGACATATTCTTCATCCTTTTGGTCAAGGACGATCCTTCCTTTCCTTTTACCTCGTGCATTTTTCTTTAGCCAAAGTTGACAATTTCTTCGCATTTTCCATACTTAGGCAAATTTTGCCTTTCTTTTCCCTCATCGTGTTAGGCATATTCCGTTTCATTCCTTGCCACATCCTGATATTCTTTAGCATTTGTCCCTTCAAGCTTGGCATTTGTCCTCTCAAAAATGTCTGGATGTCTAGCCAACGTCTTCATTTCTCATCCATTAGCCTCTATACTTAGGCGAATTTTAGAACTTTCTTTGGATTTGGCCTTGACACTTAGCCAAAAAAAATCTTGCCATCTTATCATCTTGGGCGGACTTCCTTGTCATCTTGGACGGACGTCATGGATGTCTTTGCTATTTTACCAACTTCTTCCAAGTGCATGGTGGACATCCTTCCTCTTTGGATATGCATCTTGGACGTCCCTCTTTTCTAGGGCGAATTCCCTTGATGTCTTAGCACTTATTCTCATCGTTTTATCCTTTGGAAATGATATAATGTTTGGCCAAAAATTATCCTTCCACCTTTTTAGGCTTTCACACTTAGCATATTTCGAAATTTCCCTCTTGGTAGGCATCAACACTTAATGAAATTTTAATTTTCCTCTACTTTATAAGTCTAGGCGGACTTTATTTGACCTTCAGCCAAGTCCCACTTTTCAAGGGCGGACTTGCTTAACATTTTGGACGAGCTTCTAAGCATAGGGCGGACTTTGTGACCTTTTTGGATGTGCATTCTAGTGCTGGGCGGACTTTGAAGGTCTTTGGGATGTCTCCCTTTGAAGATGGCGAACTTTGAGACATCTTAGCACATGCAAGGGCGGACTTTGGAGGGGATAAGGATATCCCTTTTGGCATATGGCGGACCTTGAAGCATCTATGGACATGCAAGGGCGGACTTCAAGGGTCATTAGGATGTGCATTTGGCATATGGCGGACTTTGTCAAGACTTTGGACATACCTTCAAGCTTAAGGCGGACTTCCAAGGGGTCT
>VDFB02081569.1:0-13054 GCA_007258455.2 Sequoia sempervirens
TAGTTAATTTGTGTCATACATTGAATTAAAGTAAATTTGATTTATATGGTAACCTAAATTAAATTGGAAGTAAATAATATGGCTCAATTTAATGATACAAACAAATGGTCTATGTGCCCAAGAGGTAATCTTATTTTTATCCTTTTCTTGGACCAAAACTAGGGCAAGGAAACATATAAATAATGAATTAGATGAATCTCATCTCTTATTTAAGAAGTATTCAAAAGGATTAAAGAGCTTGACCTCAAGTTGTATCTAATTATCATCATAATGATCATGTTATCAATTTAATCTTAGAGACCATTTTGTTTAAAACATTAGTGTATAACTATTATTTCATGTAGAAATTATTGTTCTCTCCTTATTGATTTGATAAGTATTGAGATGATTCTCTTCTTAGTATCTTTAAATAATATAATTTATATATATATATGTATATTTATATATTTATATATTACATATATATATATGTGTGTATCTGGTTACAATTAATGATAAATGGATTATGGGTAATTGAATGTCTATAGAATTAATTATTTTAATGAAATTGTTTTGCACGTGGAAGTGAATGTAATTGATTACGGGGTATAGAAAAATATAATTACCTTTGGTATGAACACATGATAAAATAAGAAACATCAAAACCAGTTTAGGTACCTTGTATAGGTTTACGCGCCCTGCTTTGCATGAGAGATATCTGGCAGTAACACACTCCAGGAGGTTGCGTCTTCTGGAGGATTTTGTTGAGCAGTACACGTGCCTTCTCTGTCTTCTGGAGGATTCTGTTGAGCAATACACGTGCCTTCTCCGTGCGTCCACATTCTTCATGCATATTTTCCTAGTAGCGGTGATATTCATGGGGGCTTCTTTTTGGTGAGCGCTTATGGAGGGAGTGAAAGAACATAGTGCGTTATTAGAGTATAGGTCCGTCTCTTGGTGGAGGTTTTGTTTTGTTTAGCATCGCCAATATCCACCACCAGGTACAATATACTCTCCTTATTTAAATTGAACTTTTTATGACCGTCTACACTCTCAATCATTTAGCATATCCTCTTTAGTTGCATGGACCTCCGTTATGTATGTTATGACCATCTTTGTTGCAGAGTCTTGTGTCTGCCCAGTATAATATGCACATCACAGTTCCTGGTATTAGGGTCTGGAAATTTTCCCGATGCATCTTTAGTGTTCGTCCTTTCAGCAAGCCTATTTTTGCGCACATCCTGTAATCCTTGTGGACTCTCAACTCACATTACTTGAGGTACTATGTCAAACAACGCTTGCCTTGCCCATGTTACGGGCATGAAGGCCAACCATGCATCCCTAGTAATTAGCTATATATGTATTGCATTAAGGGTTGCGTATGTGTAAAGTGTGTACAACCCTCATCTGCTAAACCTGCATGTTGCATTCACCCTAAACTCAAGCAAGGCTTACAATGTTGGGATGGGTTTCAAAGCACTTCATTAGTTAGAAGATTTTAAGACCTTCCTTGAAAAATCCATTTTTATGCATATTCTACAATGGTCGCTTTCATCCCATGGGCAACCTACCACTACTGCAGTGATTAGACAATGGAGGGTGTATAAATTTAAATAATGTCCCTGACGCCATTTGCAACCTGTCACAGCAGCAACACTTGAACATAGAAGCCTGCAGAGGTAAAAATAGCCTTCGTGTTTCTGTTGGCAGCCTGTCACATATGCAATACCTGAAAGTAGAATGCGTAGAGGTTTAATTAATCTCTCTGACTCCACTATCAACCTATCCCAGATGTGGCACTGGAACATGATAGGAAGTTTAAAGGTATAAATGACTTGCTTGATTGATTTGACAATCTATCGTAATTGCAGCACTTGAATATAGAAGAGTGTAAGAGTTTAAAAATCCTCCCTGATTCTCTTGGCAGTCTATCACTGCCACAGTGTTGAGACTTTGGAGGGTGTAATGATTTAAATAATTCCTCTAATACCATTCGCAACCTATCATAGCTGGAATAATTAGGCTTGAGAGAGTGTATGAGTTTAAACAGCCTCCCTGAAGCTATTGGCAACATGTCACTTCTGTAATACTCAAAAATAGAATGTTGTAGAGGTTTAAATAATCTATCTGATTTCATTGTCAACTTGTCTCAACTGCGACACTTGAACATAATAGGAAGTATAAAGGTTTAAATAATCTATCTGATTCTTATGGCAATCCAACGTAGTTGTAGGACTTGAGCATAGAAGGGTGTAAAAGTTTAAATAACCTCCCTGATTCTCTTGGCAACCTGCTAAATTGCATTTGGTTGAGAGTGTCTTAAGCCTTTTCAGCACACCCATGTTGTGCATACTCTGCAATCATTGCATTCCATGAGATCACACCTCTTGAGACATTATGTAAAACAGTTCACACACCTTGTCTTTTCACCACAGTTTGGATGCACGTCTTTCCTTCTCTTATTCTTTTGGAGATTTCCTCATCCTTGTAATATATATATTAGTAGATGATGTTTTTACTCTGTGATTTGCTACCCCCGCCATTGCTTTACTCATATTCTTGTCACTTGCTCAGATGTTGTTGTAAACTTGGCCTGAGGTGTTTTATCGGTGGGTTTCATTACTGTTTTCTATTACATATATGTTTGTTGCATCAGACCAACCTTCTCCTTAAGTGGCACTCTCTCTCTCTTGATCATGTTGACGGACGTCCTTTGTCATCTGTTGCATGCTTAAAGCTTGATAGCAGTCCCTCTTATTGCTTCTCGATGGCGAATCCTTCCCTTCATATCGCAGCCTTGTTTACTCCCCAGTATTCCCTTGGATGTCGACTAAGCTGTAGGGTGCCATTTATTTTCCCTGGGTGAGTTATTTTTGGTGCGGGGTATCCGATGTTAAATTTATATGTTTGGCATTTGGTTAATCGTATATGTATGTGTGTTGGTTTATGCTTATTAAAATAAAGAGTATGGCCAAGGGCTCCATAATGATCACTTTTACGAATCATTTAATTCGATGAATAAAATGAATGCCTACTGACTATGCAAGGTAATTCAAGCGACCCATAGATATTTACCTACGCATAATTTCAATGGAATTGGGGAGAGTGTCGAATACATGTAGAAAGTCACGTGAATGAAATCTTCTTTAATATTATAAGTAAAAAGAGTGGGTTATCCAAGTCCCGTGCTCTTAAGAGAAATAGAATAATAATGAGGAAATGTAAATAAGATATTAAAAGAGGAGTGGGGGAGTAAGATTCACATTCTCTTAAGAAAAAGAGAGATTCGTATAAACCAAAATTTAGACTTTATTTATGAATAAAAGCTAGTACTACTAGAAATGCATTAAAACTCTAAGAAAGGAAATTACTTTATTTTTATTCCTCTTCCCTACCTTTAAAAGAAGGTGACAAAATGGGAATTAGTATTTATTTAATGGAGTAAGTAGGAGGCTCCACATTTATTTCATTATGAAGTCTTTATTTCTTTTTAGGAAAAATAAATATATAGTTTCCTTAATGTTCTTTTAATAAAGAAACTACCATTTTAATAAAGAAACTACCATTTTCCTTGCTATGGGAAAAGCACTAAGTTAAATAAAGATAAAATAAATTAGAAGGCATCTTTTGTATTTTAAATGGGATAGTTCTTTTTAAAGAAAGTAAATGGAATATGTATATAAATAGATGCATTTATTAACTATGAATAATTTAAAAACAAATAGTGATAGTTTATTATGAAGGGTATTATTAATTTAAATAGTAATTCTAATATATGTAACAAATAAAGTCATTCATGTTTAGATGTGCTTGTACAATAATCTCATTAACAATGTTAAGACCTTAACTAAAAGGGTATTTGATTAAATCATGATAATTATTTATATGAGTACAAGTGAGTAATTTGGATATAATAAGTAAAAGACATTTATATATATATATTCTTATATGCATGCATTCGTGTATTAATAATATTTATGTGATTGTGCCATTTTTACTAGTTAAAGGTGTGAATAGGGTTGTGTTGAGGTTGGGATATGATAGTGATAGTATTAGTTTCATTTAGGTATTTGAAAAGAGTAAAGCACTATTTAATTAGATAAATCATTTTCGTTAGCTTAAGGTAAAAAGGTATTGATTCGTTTCAGGAAGGAATTCTTAGAATTGATAAATGTAATGTGTGTTTTAAAATAGTGCTTATCATACATTTGCATATTCTATGTTTTTTCACTTTTATACGTGAAACTATGGTAATTGTCTTATTCCAGCATTGTTTGTTATATGAGAATGAGGTTTGTGAGATAGCCTAGTGTTCCTCTTGGATGTAGTTTTAGAGTGACTTTTGTGTCGTGTTTAATGTTTGATGTTGATATTAATGCCTTTGACTATGTGGATGAGTAATGGTTTTATTGGTTATTGCTCAAATGAAAGTATTGTTTTATCTTGCTAACAAATAGTTTCCTTTGATGGATATAATAACCTTGATGGTCCATCATGTGTATATTAAAATAGGATAAGGATTTACTCTTGAATTTGATTAATTGAAAGTTTCTTATGATTTATTATTGTGAGTTAAAATGTCTTTGTAGTGAATAAATGAATAAAATGTAAATCGAGCGTCTATTAGTCTTTATGGTTATGAATGTTTTCATATATATTTAAATGTGAATTTTAATGGTTATCATGATTGATTGGATTGATCTTCGAATTGAGATTGTGTATCGTTGATTGTTGTTGTTGTCATAATTGTTGTCTTTGTTAAGGGTGATTAGTTGCCATACTACAAGGGTAGCTTGAGAGGAGAAATAGAGGTCTCCCTTGGACACCCAGTTGAATTTGTGTCGAAATTGATTATTTTTGCTTCGGTTGAATTTGATGATCTCTTTATGATGAGGCCACTTTTATTCTACTCCTTTCGATTTATGATTATGAAACTTATATAGTCTTTTGGTGGGGTCCTTGATGATAGTCTTCCTTATTGTGTTAATTCTAATTGAGGAGACTTTGTTGCATTATCTTTCTTGTGGTCATATTTGAGATGGTTGGGAACCTGATATACTTGAATTACCTTCAATAGAAGGTTGTGGATTTATGGTGTTTTTGGCTTCCAGAGGCAATGGAGGAACTTGACTTATGTTGATTTTTCCACGGTTGTTCCATTGTGATTTATTGCTCTTATTTTAGATTTTGAGCTCATGGGTAGTACTTTGTACTATGGTGTTGAATTTTGATGTGGTGGGTGGTACCTCCTTGTTCTTGATTTCAGTGATATGGAATGGGTTTGCGAGATGGTTCTTGCCTCGCATGTTGTGATTATGTACCCTTGATTTCTATGTGAGATGAGGTACACCCCTTGTATGTTTTGATTTGGTACCCGTAGGGAGAGTGGCTCTTCATGGGGGCCGGCGCACAAAGGGGCTATTTGGGTAACCCATGGAAGAGTTTCTTAATCAAGTGATAATGTAATTAATTAACTAGTAGGTTGGGTAGATAAACACTAAACAAGATTAATTATGAGCCTCACCCATACCGTTAGTGCTTTCACAGACTAAGGATGGGATGAGAAGACCTGGTTGGTAAGATCACTGCCTTGTCCTCACGAAAGGTAAGTGGTTCCGCATGAGTCACCCTATGGAGCGGTCGCCTTGAGATAGGCAGCCTGGATAACCATAGATGGAGGTGGTACCTTGTGATAGGTTGCCTGGAAAATCCATGTAAGGCCATGCGATGACACTCTCCTACAGTACCCTTTATCTTCCTTTGTTTGGTAGCCTCTAGGAGTGTTGTTTGAATTGTTGATGTTGTTGAGGCAATTGGTTCTTGGTGATTGTTGTTGAAGCCTCCAAGTTCTATCTTTTAGTGTTGCATACATGCCTCATGGCAACTTGTTTAATGTTAATGAAAGGTGCCCTTGATATTTATTGTTGGTTGATATTGCAATTTAATTTGAAGGCTTGGATCCTATTGTCGTTGGCACCTCTTATGGTCATTTATTGTTGAGCTATAATCTTGACATTTGGTTATGTTGGACTTTTCATTATTTTATTTTGGCTAAGTGATGGCAATGTTGTGGCTTGCTATCTTATGTTGATGATATCCTTGTTGTGGGGTCTGGTTTGCTATTGGTTTGTTTGATTGTTTTGGATTGCGGTATGGGGATCTTTCTTGTCAACTCCTAGCACGGGGGGTGGACTTTTGGGTCCACATGGTCGGGTGGAACGTGGTATGCACCCCATTGGGTCCCTAGCCAAGGATCGAGCTGTGCAGATATGTGCCTCTTGTGGTGACTCCAGGATTGTACTTGAGTCGGAGCTGATCTTGTTACTTTGTATTCACCTTTTTAATTGTATTAATCTATCTTATTGTATTGTTCCCATATATGTTGAGGAACACATTTGTATCATTGTATCTCTTATATGATGTAACTTTTATTATCATTGTAATGATTGTAATCCTTGACCTTAATTTATGATCTCTGATGGATGCTTGTCGTTCATGAAATGTATATAAATACTTGGTACTTTTATGTGTTAACATTTCATAGTATGTAATTCTAAATGGTGTTGTATCTGTGGAAATATACTCCACAATTGGCATATTGATCTATTAATAAAATGTTATATGTATCTTTTTCATCTCTTTTGATCATGGATGGTTGGATGTTATCTTTATGTAATATTGATTCATTCGTTATCATTATGGAATTAGTTTTAGGACTTCGTGATGTCATCTCGTGTACCCCAGAGGATGTAATGGTCATTGTGATTGTATAATTGCTTTATATGCAATATATGTTCATGTTTATCTTATGAATTGTTCTTCTTTAAAAAAAAATTATGTGGTAATTTGTTGTTTCTATTGTCCTTTGGGGTTTGCATGGCGAGGCATTACACATAACCCATGAAACCTCCATATAATTCCTCCAATTTACAAAGCAATGGGAAGATAAAACCATGTAAGTGGTTTCCCCAAACTAATTGCCACCAAAACCATTTTTATAGTTTAAAACCATGAACCACCCCAACGTGTAATTATGATAGCACTCAAGATAGAATCCATGAATAGATAATGTATTTCACCAATAACTCATCAAGAGCACAAATTCCCAAAACTATCCCTCCACTATGAACATATCAACTAAGTAGGAACCCATAACATTATGGAAAGATGATCCACTTCTCCCAATGTAACTCCCAAACATTACATGTGAGAGATGGTCAATTTAATTGATGGCAACGATGGTCAACACCTCATGATCATTCAAGTACTCATTCTAACAATACAAGAGATTTACACATCAAATTGTAAGTGAATATAATTTACTATATCTTAACATAAAAAATGCAAAACCTAATAGAAAAATGTATCAATGACGTACAAGGATGTATAAGAAAGTTCAAATTTGAAAATAGAATGTAAACTTAGAAAACTGTAGATTTGAAAACCTTAATAATGTAAAACCCTAAAAAGAAGGTTGGATCAAGTGTAGGATTGGTTGGGCTCAACAAAATATAAAGAAAAAAAGTTTATTTATGAAGTTAGCCTAGGATAATTAAGTAAATGCAATCAATCAAACACAATCAACCTAACATAATTAAGGGTTGATAGGGGTATTTGATAATCAAGGGTTGATAAGGGTATGAATGTTTATCTTTGATCTACTCTTGAATATCTAGGGACTTGGTGGTATTTAGAAATATCATAAGGGTTGTTGATTTCTCATGGGGAGGCAAGTTCTCCTAGATCAATCCCCAAAAAGTGAAACAAGATTAAAAATAGTTGGCAAGCACTCTAGATGTTCAAATTTGTTACTCATTTTTATTGCATTGAATCAAATGTCTCACTATTAATTGCTCCAATGCTATAAGATAAATGAATGTTTTCATGATTATAATGAATATGTTGTATGTTATTAATGCTAGCATATATCATCAAATTATGCCAAACATGTGTTTAGTCAACTCAAAGTGGGTGAATGATGCCACTTAGCCAAAAGTTTGAATTTTGAATTTTAAAATGAAAGGGAATAGGTTTGTGACGATGAGGTCACCCTTGCAATTGAAGAAGTGTCCTAGAATGGGTTAATAGTTAAATCTAAGTGGCTAATAATCAATTCCAGGTGGCTAATGGATAAATGAGGGCATACCCATTGGTGAATGTGATAAATGGGAAAATAAGGTAAATGTATAGATGTGTGGGAATAAGAATAGGATAGGGCTAATTGTATAGTGATTTAAGTATGCAAATTGATAAAAGGCTAGAGAGATGAGCTTGAATTTAGATGTTGAGTCACTACGTACATGTATCAAGACATTTCTTCAAAATAGACACAAAATTGTGTAGGAAATGACATGGTATGCACAAATTTTACTGTTACAATTACACACATATTGATTTACAAATGTTTTGCATATAGATTAAATTTACTTCAAAATTAATACCTATTAATACTTCTTTAAGAAAACATGATTATGTATTCTCTAATAAAACTTTCACCATAACAAGACTTCTTGCAATTACTTCAATTGTAGCATACATAATTTCATATTGCACCTATCAATGTGCCCATTGCATCTTCATGTGTGATTGCTAGTATATGTATGTCTCTTCAAAAAACATAGATGGGTTAAGCTCTCTCCTTACTCTTTGAGTAAGACATAGTAGGGGAGAGGACTAGATAGTATTACAAAACCTGGTTCAAACAAGCATCTTCCGGCGAGAACCAAGAAGAAAACCAGCAGGTTGTAGCTCGATTAAAGTAAAAATAGACCCCTTTACCGAAAACCTATGAGTTTCCAAAATACATACCCTTTACATTTAAACATACCCTTTATAGGGCATTTGACCCATATTTCAAAAACATTCTTGGGTATAGATTATGCCCATACACAATTATGACTGTTTTGCATTGTTTCCAATTTGAGAATTCAAATTTTACAAAAATTTTCTATTAGAGGCATTCAGGGCACAGTCTTCAACAATAGTAGTATGTTCACATTCTGGACTAACAAGCACCTGTACAAACCATCAAAGTAGCTTAGAATAACCAATCTACATTATTCTAAATGACACAAAATATGATGAGATGGTAATGCAAACTATAAGGCGGCTTAGAATAACCAATCTATATTGTTGTAATCTTTTGCATACCTCTTCGAAGGATCAGAGCTAGCTATTGTTGTAGTAGGTCCATGATCAATGGAGTGCCAGAAATATCACAAAGTGGGAGAAATCTATATTGTCACAATAGAAAGATGCTTAGACTAACATATCTATATTAATCTAAACAACTTGAATGATGATGAGTTGGTGATGTAAACTATAAAATATGCATACCTCTTCGAAAGGATCGAGTTGGCTATTGTTGCGATAGGTCCATGATCAATCATGCCAAGAATATGTAAAAGTGGGAAAATAGAAATCTATATTGTCTACAATAGAAAAGATGCTTGAACTAACATATCTATATTAATCTAAACAACCTAAATGATGATGAGTTGGTGATCGCGAACTATAAAAGATGCATACCCCTTGAGAAAGAAAAGTTAGAGTTGACTATTGTTGCGGTAGTTCCATGATCAATCATACGGGAATAATATCACAAAAGTGGGGAAAATGAGAAATCTATATTGTCACAATAGAAAAAGATGCTTAGACTAACATATCTATATTAATCTAAATAAATTGAATGATGATGAGTTGGTGAGTACAGAAGCCTATAAAAGACATACCTCTTGAAGAGTCCGAGGCTATTGATGCTTGTGAGTCCATGTGATCAATCTTGCCAAAAATATCACAAAAGTGCATAAAGAAAATATCATATTAAAGACACCTACATTGCAATAGTATATAAAATATTAGTATTAAATAAAGAACACTAATGAACTTAATCATAATGAACATAAGAATTCTACCTTCCATTCTTGAAAATGCTATTCCAGTGTGCCTGAAGGGTCATCTCTTTGCTTAAGAGTATCCAATATTGCTTCATGATCATCATTACTAAGTGTTCATAGTTGTTTTGTCTTTGGTATGGCATGATGCTTCAACAACTTAACATTTATTGCTATAACAAGGTGCGAATACATGAGAATGGTTTTGTGTTTCTCATAGTCTTCAAATGCAAGTATTCCATTCTTTCTAATCATGTATGTTCATAACCAAGTTCCTGCAACCACAACTAAACCTGTAGGATACATGAAACCATCATCATCTTCCATCAATTGTGTTAGCTTATGCTTTACCTGCACACATCGAGCCAACCAATAGTCTGATGTCTCTTCATTCCCCTGCGGTGCAACAACTGCAAAAATATGTCCTAGTTGTAGTAGATCTGAAAGCAGGTCGTAATCAACTAAACTTTCCATTGTGTCATTTTTCATGGATATTGTTTGAGATAAAAGAGTTAGATACTATGGTACCCATGTATCCACCCACTCACTTGACTCGCATTGATCCCACTCCCACTAAATACAATTTTGACAAAAACAAGCCAACTCTCGTGTCCAAATGGTCCATGTGCCTGCATCTAAGCTTCAAAATGAATGCATATTTGAAGAATCTTTGATTGTATGACAATCCAATTTGCCTCCCACTGTACCCTCCTCAACAAACCAAAAGAATTTGTGCATTGTTGAATCAAGGAGTGTCCTCCACGTGACAATGTTGAACTACACCAATCAACTATAGAGCGTGCATGGCTGAATTTTTCTCTTGAAATCTTCAATTCCTTAACTAGAGCTCTCTTTACATGCACCTATTCCATCATGCTCCCCTTTCCCATGTCAGCTTCAAAACTCTAAATATGGGGGTAGACCCCTCTCTACACATGCATTCTACTCAACCAATAAAACATGGCAAGGCATTCTTGAATTGACTTTGTGCAATTATCTAACCAAATTAGATGTTGGTCCAGTGCTATATCATGCTCCTGCAAGAACTCAAAAAAATTCCCGAAACAATGTTGGACATACTCAAACGAGTGAGATATATCATCACTCATATAAAATGATACTCTTTGATTATCTTTCGATCCTCCTCTATACTATCAGGTGCATGTCTAAATGTTATGTGGACAAAAATAGCAATCTGAATGGAATTGTAATACTGAGATTGTACCTCATTTTGTGGTTGCAATGTGTAGTTTTCTGCAAAATCAACCACTGATATAATAGTTCCAATCGGAAAAGATTCCTTACACATCCTAAATTGTTGATCCAACCATTGAGACCTATGACTATGCCTTACATACTTGTAGAGAAGATTGTCCTTAAAATCTAAAATAAAATCAGCAACACTGCATTCTTTTCTAACCAACTCACATCTAGAAACTTCACCTCCACTTTTGCAAAGTATATTTGACTATCTCATAGCTCTTTTTCTCAACAAGCTTCTTTCCAAATTCATGTTAGAGAAACTCTCATGAAAACAAGCGAACAAACTTTGACAAGCCACCACATTGTGAGGCACTTTGCATTTAAAGAATCATTTCTATAGAAAAAGCAACCATCATCTCTAGAACATAAAAATAGATCTAGAAAGTCCCTTGATGATTTCGGAAGATGCATTGCACCACACTCTTGCAACATTTCATTAGTCTGCAAAGTAGAACAGATATAGCATAATAGCTCATGCTACATTGAAAACTCCACATGGTATTTTCAGCAACAAGTATTGCTTGATTCTTAAGAGGCACACCACAATAAAATGGCAAACCCTCAAAGTCCTTTGTGAGATTTCCATATTTTTATGTGTTCCAATAAATTTACGAGACAACATTGTTTGGCTTGATTCCAAGAAATGTTTAGGATGTGGTGTACAGTCTCGATTGCCAATTCTTAACTTTAAAACATCCTTTTCATTGGGTGATACTCTAGAGTTATCATGCCAAAATTGTTGAATTACTTGCTTTACATTATCGGTTAGCTTCTTATCAACACGTGGAAGCCTCTTGGAAAAATATCATGTATCATTTTGAAGAGGATCATCTATTTCTTTCTTCTTGCAATTAACATATATCAAGTTTTATGATTTATGTCAAAATAAATACAAGTTTGTCTCATAAAGCGAGCCTTTTTCAATTTATGGCTTACTAGGGTAGTTGTAATGACTCTCCGAGTAGCTCTCTTTTCCTTTTCCTTGTTACTTTTCCAATAGACTTGAGAGCATTAAAAATATTTTTGACAATAATAGAATTTTTCAGTCTTCTTGTTCACACGAATCTTCAATTTGGCTAGCAAAGGTCTCATCTTTTTCATCTTTAGCAATTACATACAAGAGTGGGCATTGTAGTCGAGAAACTCTCTATCTTATCACTAAAATATTGGTTGAAAAGTCTTCTAGCCCACAACCGAATAGTTCATGTTGACCTCTTTCCTTCAAAATTGTTTATAATGTTCTCATCAAATTCAAGTAACCATTTAGGGGTTCTTGAAGGTCTTGAAAATGGAATATGTCTTTCTTCCATACAAGGTTCTTCATTTCCCATGTAATTTGGTGAAACATAATTTACACTTGCTTCAATATTATGTTCAAATATTCATTTCAACATTTTCACCTTGAACATTTTCAATATCAATTTCAAGATAATTTCATTCCCAATTTCAATATCATGTTCAACATCTTCAAATCCAACATTTTCACTTTGAACATTTTCATTAACAATTTCAATATTTTCATTCCCAATTTCAATATCATGTTCAACATCTTCAAATCCAGCATTTTCACCTTGAACATTTTCATTATCAATTTCAATAATTTCATTCCTAATTTGAATATCATGTTCAACATATTCAATTCCAACATTTTCACCTTGAATATTTTCACCTTGAACATCTTCAATTTCCTCTTCACTTGAAAGACCATAGGGGTTAGGTTCACCAATATTTAACATACCTTCTCTTCTCTTCCTATGCCTTTCTCTATCTTTTTGTTTATATGCTTCAATTTCTTCTTTCACAGCTTTTCTCTTCCCAGGTTTTTAGCCCGATATTTCTTTGCTCCCATTATACCTCATAAAAGATGCTAAAAATCATTGCTTGATAATTTCAATGGGGAACATCGCTCCAACATTTTT
>VDFB02081570.1:0-44031 GCA_007258455.2 Sequoia sempervirens
CGAACCTTCTCAACACTTTGACATTTCTTTTCTTGGTCTCGGTCGGACTTTGCATCATGTTTGCCGTTGTACTTGGCGGATCTTATGGATGTCTGGACATACCTTCTCCAAGCAAAGTCGGACTTTGTAAAGGTTTGGACATGCTGTGCTTAGGCAAAGTCAGACTTTCTCGTGCTTGTGCCATCTTTTTCCTTCACTCTATCTGGCTTGAAGCAGACTTGCCTCCATTCCATGCCTTTGCTTCTTCTTTGAAGACTCGCCTTGCGTCGTCATCCACCTGCAAGAAATAAAATAAACAAATTCAGATTTTCTCTCTCCTAAATTTTTACCATTCTCTCTCCTGAAGCCATGGTGAATTTAATTTTGCCCTTCGGATTTTATCTCTGGCCGGCACAAATTATTTTCCTCCAAAACATCTCTGGCAAACTTCATTTTGTCCAAGGCATTGAAAATAAAATATTAAAATATTTTAATTTATTCCAACCCGTTCGTCTTCGACCCATGGCTATTTCGATTTTCTCTTCATTTCTCTTGGCTAAAAGTGTATTTTCCAATTTTATTCCCAATTTCGTCTAGCCAAACCAAAATTTAAGCCATTCCGTCGAAAATTTCATTGCCAGATCCCTATTTTTCTTTGCCGAGGCGAGATTTTAAGCTTATTTTGTTCTGCCAAAGTCAAATATTTCCTTGCTCAGTCGAATTTCTCTAGGCAAAATCCTTGTCCGAATGTCTTCGTTGGGCGAATTTCCTTGATGTCTGACATATTGTCCTTCCTTCTGGCCAAGGACGATCCTTCCTTTCTCTTTGCCTTGCGCATTTTTCTTCGGTCGAAGTTGGCAATTTTTTAACATTTTCCATACTTAGGCAAATTTTGTCTCTTTTTCCTCATCGTGTTAGGCACATTCCGTTTTATTCTTTGCCATATCCTGATCTTCTCCAGCACGTGTTCTTTCAAACTTGGCATTTGACCTCTCAAAAGTGTCATGATACTTGGTCAAAAATCTCAACTTTCCATCCTTTAGCCCCCATACTTAGGCAAATATTCGAACTTTTTCTTTGGACTTAGCATTAACACTTAGCCAAAAAGCATCCTTTTATCCCTTAGGCGGACTTCCTTAACACTTTGAATAAGCATTATGAATGTCTTTGATACTTTGCTCGCTCCTCCAAGTATATGGCGGACTTTGTAAGTCTTTAGGATGAACACCTTGGACGTCCCTCTTTTCTAGGGCGGATTTCCTTAACACTTTAGCTTTTATCTCAACATTTTATCCCCTTTGGAAATGATTCTCCACCTTTTTAGGCCTTCACACTTAACCAAATTTCGAAATTCTCCTTAGCTGGGCGCCAACACTTAGCAAATATTTTGATTTTTCCTCACTTTCATGCCTAGGCGGACTTTGGATGGCATCTTCCAAGTGAAGGCGGACTTTAAGGGATGCTTGGACAAGTCTCCTCAAGGCTGGCGGACTTTGAATGCTCTTTGGACAAGTCCCACCTTTCAAGGGCGGACTTTGAAACTTCTTAGGATATGCTTCCTTAGTGCTGGGCAGACTTTGGATGATCTTAGGATATGCACCTTTGCTGCTGGGCGGACTTCAGAACCCTTTTACACTTCCTTTCTTGTGGATGGCGGACTTTAGAGGACTTTAGGATGTGCAAGGCGGACTTTGGATGATGCTAGGATGTGCTTCCTTCAAGATGGCGGACTTCAACATCTTTTGGCATGTGCACCTTGATGCTAAGGCGGACTTCAAGACTCTTTGGCACATCCTTGGCGGACTTTGGAAGGTCCTAGGATGAGCTTCCTTAGTGCATGGCGGACTTTGGAAGATGCAAGGATATTGCCTCAAGATGCGGGGATATGCTTCCCAAGTGCTGGGCGGACTTCATGACTTCTTTGGATATCCTTCTTAGCTGCTGGGCGAGCTTCAAGACTTCCAGATTTTCATACACCTTCCTTTGTCATTCTTCCATGGCGAATTCTCCAGATTTGAACAGATTTCTCACAAACTTCACCATTTAAGAGCTGATTCTCATGATTTCAACCTCAGATCTGGTTAATTTTGAGCTGGTTTTGACTGATTTTCCAGAATTTTTGAACGTTTTCAGTCTGATTTTCATGCTTTTGACTTGTTTTTTCCAGATTTTTCGAAAAAATTTCAAATTTTCATTTCGATTTTCTGAGAGATCTATTGAGTTTTCAGGCCGGTCACGTTTCTTGGGACCAAGAAACCGAAACTTTCAAAAATAAAACTTTCAAAATTTTCAAAAATGTAACTTTCAAAGAAAAAGAGACGGAGAGCTTGGGACTTCGAGTGAGGTGCCAAAAGCGAGTGACCTAAAATAGGGGCAGGGTGAAAACCTAAAATTTGGAAGTGTCGGTTGGCCCGAAGCGGCGGTCGATCCTTGGGGCCCTCTAGAAGCTGGGTGTGGTGACATTCTGTGGCCGGTCCGAGCATGGATTCTACTTGGTTGATGACTCTTAGCGGTACGACTTGGAACCCTCAATGATGACCTCATTGTAAAAAGACAAGAAGTGACATGCAAGCTGCAACAACGAGGGCAAAAGCAGCGGGGGTCCATTTGCGTGGGGCGATGTATTGAAATAGGCAGCAGTAGAGATGTTGACAACAAAAAATCAATTAGTGGGTGTTTGTTTAGTTTATTTAGTTGTGCTATTAGTTGTATGGTTAAGTGGTAGGTTGTGGTCACATTGTCTACTACAGACACTAAGTACATGGCAGTTACTCATGCTTGTAAGGAAGCTATTTGGTTTAAGAGTGAAACAATGGAAAATAGGTAGGTTGGAATAAAGGGGTTTCACCAAAATGATATAGATAGACCTATTTTCCTTTATTTCAATAGAAAATGCGAGATCCACCCACAAAAGAATTGACTAACTTTCTACAGCAACTTTAGGTGAATAATTTCAATGTGAGAGTCTTGAGATTTTCCTTACAATGTTTTGGCAATACAGTCAAGTTCAAACAACACTTTTGGGAGAAAAACTAAAAATAGCAAATCAACCTAATTATGCCAATTCAAACTTGAAACATCAATACAAAGCTCAATATTGATAGAAACATAAAACTTATTGCAAATTTGAGAAGGACAAAATTATGTTCACCAGTCACCAAAAGTCACTTTCAGGAGGCTGTCTGGGACTCATTCGCCCATGGGCGAATGGGTCTTTTGTCAAGGTTTTCAGCAACTTTCGGGAGCCTTTGATACTGATCTTTAGCTTTTAATTTGTCCATGTTTCAGTGTCTGAGAGTCGGAAATCAGATCTGTAGGTTAGATTCCGTGATTTGACAACAACTTTGACAACTTTTCCAATCGCGCACTTCAAAAGGTCTTCAATTCTTCTTCAACCTAAATCTGTAAAACATACACAAGAGGGAAAAATTGTTTGTTTTTGATGAATGGGGGTTTGCCTTGGTCAAACCCCATTTTGGTAATCAAACCTTGAATTGAAATAAAACATGAAAGAAGGAATGAAGAATGGACAATGCTACGTTACCACTCAACAAACCCTTGAATAAACCTTGCTAATGTAGATCTTAGAAGGTTTGCAACTTGCATGAAATGGCTTCAATGGATGTGGATCTTGATGCTTGAATACTTGGCTTGAATCTTGAAACCTACATCACAATGTTAGCTCCAAAAACATGCATGATACAAGAAGATTTTGACATGATGATTGG
Organism: Sequoia sempervirens; assembly: GCA_007258455.2. NCBI lineage: Eukaryota > Viridiplantae > Streptophyta > Pinopsida > Cupressales > Cupressaceae > Sequoia > Sequoia sempervirens. The sequence continues at coordinate 3,708 of VDFB02081570.1, forward strand.
ATCTTGAATGTTTCAATAAATCTTTGATAATTCTACTCTTGAATACTCTTGATCATCAACTTTGCTTTACTTATGCTCAATTGAATATGCTTATGAAATGCTAGGTGAAACTTAGTGAAATAACCTTGTATTTATAGGTATGTATCCTTACTTTCCCGAAATTCAAATATTACAAGCCAACATTGAAATATGGATTCAAGGACATTAAAATACTGCCAAAACATATTTTAAATTTAGGTTCAAAGGCCTAGGGGTTGAATGGGTCCCAAGTCCCCATTCCTGGAACACACATTGCTCAAGGTAAAGTATTATGTGTTGGCATTAATTATTGTCGGGTTGCCCTTTCGGAAAATGTAATTTATTAGGCTTGTAAGTGCAAAATAGGGCTTATTAAGGCCTAATTAAGTCCAATTTAATTAAGAGGGCCCAAACAAGTGTGAAAATGTAAAGGAATACATTTTTCAACACTAAATTAAGGCATTATTAAGTCTTTTAATTAAGAGGGCCCAAATGAAGTGTGAAAATGTAAAGGGATACATTTTTCTACACTACAAAGAGATTGTGTTCAAATGTGGGGCTGAGTTAAGAAGTTAATAAAGTTTTTTGTGATGGTTAGAGTGCCATATTTCTAGCAAAGAACTTGACCTTTCATGTGAGGACAAAGCACATAGATGTATAGTTTTGTTTGTGACATGATAGAGGATGGAAGGGTGATGTAAGAGAAAATTGACACTTTGTAGAATATTGTAGATACATTAGTGAAGCCAGTTAACACAAAGAAGCTAAGGTAGTGCAATACATCTATGGGCCTCTTGGCCCCCAGGAGATGGTTGACACTCTTGATTTTCCCTTTGCTCTTGTAAGATGTTTGACAAGTGGGAGAATGTTAGGAAAGGTGTTTCAAGTTTCAACCTTGCATCTTAGTCTTAAGAAAAAACACAATTTTTGGGGTTTTGGAGGTTGATTTTGGCTTCGAAAAAAAAATCAAAATGGGCCTTTATCGGAGCAAGCTGGTTATGACATGGATCTCTTCTAGATCTTCAATTTTTTTTAAAAAATGGGCTCAATCAACTTTTCAGATAAAAAATTATGGCCTCTAGAAATTGGGCCTCCCACATCAGAAATGTAGGAACATCAATGATGTATAAAAGAGTTGTAAGAGGGAGTCACACTTTTTGACCAATTTATGATGCATGTTATGACATGTCGTAAGACATTTTTTAATGGAGCTAAAATGGAGTGCCCAAGTTTGTGAGTGGATTATGATGAGCTTATTATAGGTGTAACGAATATGCCACTGTTAGTTTGTGGACTCATCTTGGGATTTGGGTGTTGGATTTTGACTAGGAATTTGGGTGTCACATTTTAGGTGGTTTTAGTTTATGATTTCCTAATTACCATTTGATTGTTTTATGTAATGCTTCTCCTATTTATTGGGTGCTTGAGATGGAAGTTTTGTAGGTATTGTTATATTGTCAGAATTACTCCAAATCTCTTGTATGTAATACTCCTATAAAGGCTTAGGTTCTGCAAATGTATTGTAACCATTTGATTATTGAATAATAGTAAAATACATTGAGTTGCTTTGAAGTGGGGTTTTTCTCCTAAGAGGGTTTTCCCCACATAAATCATTGTGTTATGGTATATTTCTTTTGTGTTTATTTTCTTGTAACTATATGATCAGTTCGACTTTGCACATACCTTCTCTCATAGATTAGTTTAGGAACTGTATTCCACACCTTCACTTCCTTTCATTTAGAAGGCAAGCTAGTGCAAGTTTAACTGTACATGTGATTAGGGTGACCTTTTAGGAATAAGCTTACATTAGCAATGCCCTCAGCAAGGCTTAAGAATAAATTTAAAACAAAAGATTGTAAAAATAGTATAGCTTATTCTTGATTGATGCATGTTCTGTTTAACTAGTATTGACAACAATCATTGAGATATAAAATAAACCATTAAACTCATCCCACCAATTACTCAAATATTTTACATACAATGGTGATTGGAAATTGTTTGTGACTTTGTGTGATCTTTTGTAATCCACACTGATAGTTATTTCAATGCGGGTTTCATCTTTGAAATATTAGGGAATGTCCAACGAGTCTTGACCTCCCCATAATAAACAGGTCTATTTCTATTCAAGATGCTTACTTTGTTGTTGCTTTCACATTTAGTTTCCTAGTAGTCATTTGCACAAATAGTGGGGAAATTCTTCTATCACACTTTGACATACAATGGTGATTGTAAATTGTTTGTGTGATCTTTTGTAATCCACACTGATAGTTATTTCAACGCGGGTTTCATCTTTGAAATATTAGGGAATGTCCAATGAGTCTTGACCTCCCCAAAATAAACAGGTCTATTTCTATTCAAGATGCTTACTTTGTTGTTGCTTTCACATTTAGTTTCCTAATAGTCATTTGCACAAATAGTGGGGAAATTCTTCCATTACACTATGAAAAATTACATGGCTGCTGAGTGGAACTGGATCTGCACTCAAAAGCTGATCATGGAAACCAGAAGCGAGTTTTTGTATTATCACCATCCTATTTGGTGAAGGCTATATTCTAAGATTGTTTTCTTGCCGTTCGAGATGCAGTGCGATACAAAGCGGATCATCATGGAAACCACAACGGATTCGGCCGGGGTTACGCTTTTTGCGAAAGCGTTTCCGATTTTACAAATTTTTGAATCTGCCGTTTTTGTTCGTGACGTGGCGTTTTCAGCTGATTCGGGCGCAGTTTAGGCAAAGTTTATGTGATTTTGTAATGGTCAAAGCAAATAACTTAAGTTTATTTCATTTTTTTCTCCACTCGCCGCTGTTTTTTGTCTGGTTATTTCGCGACTTTGAGGAGAAAGGGCACGCGCGGGTGGAAGAAACAGACAGACGCATGTGACAGGGTTTTATCCGCCATTGGCAGGGAAAAAGTGCGGTCTTTCGTCCGCCATTTTCTTCGTGAAAAGGTTGCACGAAAATCTGAGTTTAATTTTATCTATTATAACTTTATAATAGTTTAGCCTTGTTAATTTTAATATTGTTTTATAATTTATATTATAATATTTAATAATATTTTTTTTATAAAATATATATTGTATTGTTTTATTTTATTTATTTAGTATCAAGTTTTAATAAATATTTATTATTTATTATTAAAAATTTAAACATTTTACATTTATAATTTTTTATTATATATGAAATAATTAAATTTATATATTAGTGTTACAATTTAATTCAATTTTAAGGTTTTGGACTTTATTTGCCGAGGAATCGGGTAGCGACCCCTATAAAGCTACTTGATCTTGCACTTTAGTATAAACTTTTGCGTGGCCGTGACGCGACACGCTTCGATGCGGAGACGGGGAGGAACTAGAACTTCATTGACCCATTGAGCCGCCAGCGGAATTGCTTAATAACGAGCTGGGCCCCGCCCTTTTACAAAGTTTAAAGTTTAAAGTTTAAATCTTAGAATAATAAATATAAATCTAATTATTATTTTATATATTTAATTTTAAATTTCTTATTAGTTATTTTTACTTTTTAGGCTGCAAATATGTCTATATTTATGATTTTTATATGTTTTATGTACGGACGTACCCAAACGTACCCACACCCAAAATTTTTTTTTTGCCGTGTCGACATCTGAGTACCCATATACGTGCAGGTACCAGGTGGGTAACTTAGGTGAAAGGTGACACTGTCCAAATACTTAATCTGCCTTAGAATTCCTCTGATAGAACCAATTGTTGTTTTGGTTGTATTTCTGCAAACTACAGACAAAATATTATTCCGTAAGGTCCATAGAATGGGTCCATCTTGGATTATTTGTCTACCTCATACAATTTAACAATCTCCATTCTCCAGGAGTTTTGAAATCTGATAATGCCATCAGAAATCTTATCTAATTTTTTGGGACACAGTGTATATTAGTTCTGTAAACATCAAAAAGTATATATAAGTAATTGTTATATTTTAATGAGAGATTTGGCTTTTCTTGATTTTCTCTTTACGGAACCCACACAGATTTCTCAATGTTTCTCAGAAGGTACATTGAAAGGGTAGTTCTATTATTTTCATGATTCAGTTTCTTGTACAGTGAATGGTACAAATTGTATCCTTGAATTCTTTTAGAGACAGCCCTCAAGAATTCTAAGCAATGAAATATTTTTTTCAATAATCTCATTTGAGAAAATAACAGAAAGAAGTTGTTTGCTGTTTCATTTCAGATACAGAAAAGTTTTATACGGTTGTCCAGGAAAATATTCTTGCGGGATATGGAAAACATTTTGATTGGTCTTTGAAATCCAAAATGATCGGCAGAAAAGCATTAGAAGCTGCACAGATATTTGTAAAGGAGACTGGGCTTGAAGGTATTCTTACGCCTGAGGAATTTATCAGGAGAAGAGAAGAAATGCTACACAGCTTGTTTCCAGAATGTGGGTTTATGCCAGGTATAAATCTCAGTTTCTATGATGCTGGAATACACATAATTAAAGCAGTGACATTTTTTTTTTGAAAGTTGTTTATAATCAGAAGCAAGGAAACTGAACCTCCATTTTTTTTGCTATATGTGGATTCTTTAAAGAAAAATGTCTTGTTCGAAGTGTGAAGGGATGTTTCATGCAGTTTTGAAAACGTACATGAAATTTGCAGTAGGAATACAGAAATGTCAATTTGTTCTGAGAATAGATTTCTCTAGATATCCTAAAAATAAAGAATAGAGTCTGCACAAGTCTTTTTCTGTACGGATATTATAACCAGACATGGTCAGAAATTTCCCTTGAAAAATGAACCATATATGTGTACAATAAGTCTTCCAGTAAGTTTATTGTAGGAGTAGTTTTAGATTTTGTTCTTGTCTGTTTTATTTCTTTGTGGGAGTTTAATAAAGTACATATATTTTTATTGGGTTAATATGCTTTTTACAACATAAATTGGATTTCAAGTTCTGAATGATGGGTTCTTTGGTTCAGGAGCAGAGCGTTTAGTACGGCATCTACATGCACATGGAGTACCCATGGCTGTTGCAACAAGGTTGGAAAGAGAATGCTGCTGTTTCTGAATGTGGAAAAATTCATTTTTAGTTTCTTACTCTTGCATAAAAGAGCTTCTTTTCATTTTTGTACAGCTCTCATGGACGACATTATGAGTTGAAGACAACAAAACACAAAGAACTTTTTTCATTGATGCATCATATAGTTGTAGGCGATGATCCAGAAATTAAAGAGGGGAAACCATCCCCTGACATCTTTGTTGTGGCAGCAAAAAGATTTGAGGTGATGAGGTCTTTTTCTATTTTTTCAAAATTAAAAATTCATTTTTGACATGGCTTTAAATTTTCTTTTCTCTTCATATTGTTTTTCATAATTATCTTGATGGTGTTGACCTCCTTTGGTAAAAAATTCTTATGTTTGTCCAGGATCCTTCCCTCCAAGTAGAGAAAGTTTTGGTTCTAGAAGATGCTCCATCAGGTGTGGCTGCAGCTAGAAATGCTGGCATGTAAGTAATACTTAATGTTGATTTTTTTGGAGAGTATGTCTTTGTCTGTTATAAGAGGTGTTTCCTTAAATATGAATAATGCCTTCAATTTTTTCTTATGCCATGAGTGATTCACACTAGGCCTTTGAAACCTACTGAAAAACAAGCTCATATCCATAAAATCTCAGGGTACATTAGTTGCTCTGAGGAAGTTATCTGCAATATGGCCTAATATAAGCTCTAAGAATGTATGGTCAAACTTGGTTTTTATGTCTAACAAGAGGAACTTGTTGTGAATGATCGTCCCTGTGCCTGAAATAAGACTGCATCATCTGCAATTGGTTTGAGCTGATACTATGATTCTCACAAGCTGATACTATTTATTGAACAAAGGCATCAGAATTCAACAATGCTTTGTTGGTATAAATTGTTCAACACTGATGCCAGAAAGAGTGTACTCCATATTCTATGGCACACCATTTGGCCCTTGTTCACCTTAAGTTTTCAGTTCAAATTCTCAATTCATGACCTATAGTCCTTTGATTGTGGTTTTGTTGAGATGAATTTTAGTAGTTGCTTCAGGCTAACATTCGTTGATATTGTTTGTATGTGGTCTCACTTGAAGTTTTTCTACACAAAGACAAGGAAAACCAAAGTTGCAAACACAAAGATTCAAATGCAATAAATGGACCTTTATACCTTGTTTTTCTTTGCTCCTCCAATTGGTATTCTTCTAGTTCTCCTTAAAAAAAAGGTCGCCCACCTCAAACTCTTGGGTTCGGATGTGTTTGTTGTAGCTATGACGCAATCGATTTTGGTATGCCTTGTGGTGATTAAGAGCATTGAGATGGTGTTCCTTAAGGAGTTCGAGCTCATTTAGACATGCCACTTTGTAGTGTTCTTTGACAATGAGGTTGTGCAAGGAAACATGTAATGATGGTAGCTCAACCTCAATTGGAAAGATTGCTTTAACACCTTAAACAAGGGAATATGGTGTGGCACCAATAGGAGTGTGGATGTTGGTGGTGGTAAGCCCAAAGGGCAGGATTTAGTTGAAGGTTTTAGTCATGGCCAATGTCATTACTGATTTTCTTAAGGATTTCTATGATGGTTTTATTGGATGCCTCAACTTGGTTATTGCCTTGTGGGTAGTATGGGGTGGACTATTTGTGCTTTATGTTAGTGTTTGGTAGCTGCAGGAGATATTTTTCTCCTAGTTAAAATAAAATAAAATGAAATGGTTTTCAAGGCAGGTTGGCCTTGATGGGCAATTAATATTTTATATCTTGTATTTGTCTCCTAAGGGGGCCGACCTAGTGGAAAGGTCACCTATCCTTGTATATAATGAAGGTGATTTCATCTCATTTGCAGAACACATTCATTCACTCTTCAATTCACATTTCTGCAGAGCAGAAGTTCGCCCTTCAGCAGCAGATTACCATCTGTTAGCAGCAGATCGAATTTCAAGAAGAAATATATTCATTTGTGTCTTTGCATCAAGGAGAGATGCTACTATTTATTGTATGGGATTCGGCCCTATATGAGGCCTGAGTTGTAAGCAAATTTCTGCTCTTATTCATCTGATATATATATATATATATATATATGAGAGATCATTTCTTGCTGGGTTTTTCTCCCTTGAGTAGGAGGGTTTTCCCAAGATGAAATAAGACCAATCATATCGCTGTTGTTTTGGAAGTGTCAGGGGTCTTAATATTTGATGCATAATATATAATCCGCACCCTCCCTTACACGGCTTCACTTGGGAATGAGTCACTCCTTGTATATTGGCTGGAAAAGACGTAGCAAGCCTAACAACTAGCATGGTTATCGATTGAAGGAATAGCCGCTTACAATAGTGGAAGCCTCATATATTAATATTAAGCAAGGCTGATATATTAATTAATCCTACAGTTGCATATGAAATAAGGAGTCTACAGTTGCGTCTGAGTTTGATATACTAATAGATGGAATTGTAAAGTGTTTAGCGCATAATATGAACTCCATGATTGAAGGAAAACAACCAGGAGGTTGGAGCAGATATAAGGTGGAGCCGTGACTTTGCTAGGAAGAGACTACAAGACAAGCTCCTGACTGCATCTATAAAATTAACTGTCATAAAGAGATAAGTATTTTATGTTTGAATAATGATCATGAATTTTATGTAGTTAATAATAATTCATGCAATAACATTGGGAATAGTGAATCATGTATGCATCTAGCATTGATATATTTCTTCGAGATAGTTTAAATTCTATGAACTATTATTGATCTCTCTAAAATGCTTCCAGGATGGATCGAGAAGCAAAAGGATGATAAGAGATTGCATAAAGAATTCAAGGGAGGAAGAGCTTGATGCATCCTGTGAGGAGGTCATGCAGGCTGAAGAAATGAACAAACATGAAGACATAGCTTGTAGCCATGGTACTGAGTTGGTGGCACATAACTTCACTAGAGACATCTCTCGAAGAGGAAGAACCTATACAGATTGTCATTGCGATTAGTTTATTTGAAGAGGAGGAAATAACATTTAGAGGGAGTCTGACAAACCAACAGAGGCAACCTTGGATGAGGAGGTCAGGAGGTTGATGCAAGTACTTAGAGCTTCAGAGGGAGTCACATCATCATGAAGATTTTTTGTAGTGTATATTTCTCTGAGACGGAGAAATATGAGGTGAAAGCCCTTGTAGTGTATATTTCTCTGAGACAGAGAAATATGAGGTGCGAGCCCTTGTTCATCTTTGAGATTGAGATGAGATGTCATGTTGAGAGACTCCATCATGACATCACGTTGAGAGACTCTGTGATGTACCCTTGTACTTGTGTTTCTTTCCACACATGGGAGTAGCCATGGTGGACATCATGTTGAGAGACTCCATGATGACATCACGTTGAGAGACTCCGTGATGGACCCTTGAGTTTCCACAAATGGGTGTAGCCATTGTGGTCGTCATGTCGAGAGACTCCATGACGTGGATATCTCGAAAAATACCTCCCTAGCTAAGAGGGAGTGTTAGTGTTTGGTAGCTACAGGAGATATTTTTCTCCTAGTTAAAATAAAATAAAATGAAATGGTTTTCAAGGCAGGTCGGCCTTGATGGGCAATTAATATTTTATATCTTGTATTTATCTCCTAAGGGGGCCAACCTAGTGGAAAGGTCACCTATCCTTGTATATAATGAAGGTGATTTCATCTCATTTGCAGAAAACATTCATTCACTCTTCAATTCACATTTCTACAGAGCAGAAGTTCGCCCTTTAGCAACATATTACCATCTCTTAGCAGCAGATCAAATTTCAAGAAGAAATATATTCATTTGTGTCTTTGCATCAAGGAGAGATGCTACTATTTATTGTATAAGATTCGGCCCTGTATGAGGCCTGAGTTGTAAGCAAATTTCTGCTCTTCTTCATTTGATATATATATATATATATATATATATATATATATATATGAGAGATCATTTCTTGCTGGGTTTTTCTCCCTCGAGTAGGAGGGTTTTCCCAGGGTATCTTGTTGTGTTCATTGTCTTATGTGTTGAGTTTTTTGCTTATTGCATTTTTGATCTAAACACTAACATTTTATATGTAATTGCTTGTAAAGGGATCACACTTGGTGGTTTTTAAATGATTTGCCATTATCAGTGATGATAGTGGAGGGAATGCTGAAGCAACATATGAGGTGGTCTTGGCTATTTGGGTTTCAGTGATGAAAGTGAGTGGAGCAACTTCAATCCACTTAGTAAAGTATTTAGTAGCAATGCTGATGAATTTATGGCCATTAGCAGATGTGGAATTAATCTTGCCAATAAGGTCGATAACACATGTAGAAAAGGGCCATGGAGTAGTAATAGGTTGTAGAGCTTGCAATGGAGCACGAATTAGGTCCTTGTGCTTTTAACAATCTATACATTTCTTCATGTGTTGATAGGCATCTAATTTTTTGGTAGGCCAATAGCATTCTGTTTAGATGAGCTTCTTGGCTAGTGTCATGCCATTTGTATGAGCACCACCAATGCCATTATGGACGTCCCAAACTATTGGGTTAGCCTTATTTGTTTTGAGACATCTAAGCAAAGTGCCATCATACCCCCTATGGTAGAGTTGAGTGTAATGAGACTCATTGGATAAGGGATTTACATTTATTGGATGATAGATTGGGTGGGATGGTTTGATCTTGGAGATAAGTGTAGATGTCAGTGTACCAAGGGGTGTTGGAACCAACAGTGATGCAAAGCATTTCGAATTTAGGGGTGTCATAAGCAAATGGTACTCATGAGAATTATCTTCCATATCTAAAAGAGATCCTATGGTAACAAAATTTTGTTGGCAAACTTGCTACTGATGTGGGGGACTTGTTCAAGAGATATATCTAGGAACTACTGCCTGAAACTATCCACCATGCTTAATAGGGGACAAGCTTATAATCCTTTGTGAGGAACTCATTATTGACTTGTTTAATACCTAGCCATGAATCACCAAAGACTTGCAAATGATTAATGTTCCATTGTACTATTTTTTTGAGAGTAGAGACTGGTGCTTCATATTCCGCTATGTTATTTGTACAAGGGAACCCAATGCAAAATGCTTTTGGAATTAGATCACTTTGAGGGGTGATGAAGAGGATGCTAGTGGTAGACCGTAGAACCATGTGAAGTAAAGGATCCATCAAAGTATAGTGTTTATGGTTTGGATTCTACAATATGCAATATAGACTTGTTGAGAAACTTTGTGATTAATGGATGACTACTTAGGAGTGGAACTTCTACTAACCGGTTTTTCCATGGCTTGCTCTTTGATTACCTTCTTATTCACATACTCAATGTCAAATTCATTGAGGAGCATAACCCATTTAGCCATTTTGCTTGTGAGTGTTGATTAGATAGTAGGTACTTTAGAGGATCTATTTTTGCAATGTTATGGGTAGTAGCATTGAGCATATATTGATGGAGCTTCTAGTAGGCAAAAAAAAAAACGATAAGGCAAACTTTCTCCATAGGGGAGTAGCAAAGTTCACTCCCTATCAATGTCTTGCTAAGATAGTAGATGAAATTTTCTTGCCCTTGACCATTATGTTGTGTGAGTATGGTGCCCAAGGCATGTTGTGTAATCAAAATGTAAAGTAATAGAGGCTTGTTAGGTATAGGTTCCACTAGAATTGATGGATAAGAAAGATATTCCTTGATTTGGTCAAATGTTGCCTAGCATAATGGGTCCCATTCAAAGTTAACATTCTTCTTGAGCAAATGTGAAGATGGATGCTATTTATCTGCTTATTGGGCAATAAAGTGTTTGATGGCTTGGAGCTTACCTTGTAGACTACACAACTTTGTAAGATTCTTAGGAGGTGGCATTTCAAATGAAGCTTTTACCTTGTTAGGATTGCTAGGGAAAAAGGTGTGTCAACCTTGCGACTATAAAAGGTTAATATATTTGAGCATGGGGGGTGTAATGGGTGGGAGTACCCCCTCTGTGGGTGTAATACACTTGCTCAGAATGGAATCACAAGCACCACCAAATATAGAATTAAAGCAATTAAACCACTAAAATACACTTGCTTAGAATGGAATCACAGACACCACCAAATACAGAATAAAAGTGATTAGATACCAACACACAACAATAATGTAACTCAAATCTGGCAATAGTCGTGAACATAGTACAACAAAATATGTTACCAGAATTAATTGTTTTGCACTCAGAATCACTTCAATCATAGATCTCAGAATAGCCACTAATAGGAGGCTTAAGTGCACATATAATAAATCCTTTGCAATCAAATACCCGGTTACACAATGAGCTCAGAATTACAGCTACACATACTCTCGACTAGTCCAGGTATGAATCCCATTGAAACTGGATGTTGATGCCAGATCTAGGATTACTTGGGTGTGGTTAGGTACAATTGGCAATTACAGACTGATGGATATCGCTCGGTCAAAGGAGCCTCCGTGAAAGTGTCAGGAATGGTAGACAACTTGATCACTAGTTGGACGATACGAACTAAGTATGGCGCCCAAGGTGGTGCCTCATGATCCTTACGGAGAATGCCTTTGGCTATGCTGTTGGTAGCCCCAAATGAGCCCCGTGACTTGATGTGCATACTGGAGTGATAGCGAATGGTGTTCTGGAATTGGTGATAGTCGTGTGCAGGAATGAGTGGGACAGGAATCAACGCAAGTTTGTGGCTCTGCCACAATTTAATTAGTTAATCGCTCCCTATCCTTGATCACCTCTAGGTCGTTGGAAACTAGTGTGAGATTTTAGGAGGTGTCGTCTCCGTCAACTATCGAATCCAGAACCCAACCATTGATCTCCTATGCTGGTCCTGTGTAGTGTGATGAATGGAATGAATTAGCGAACGAGCAATTGAATGAATCGCAAGAGAGAATCTGTACGCCAAATTAAGGTTTTCGTCTTACCAAGGTGCTGATCATGTAGAGGGTTTCGTCTTAGCAGATCACACAAATTCTCTCTCACAATCCGTGATGATCATCAAAGACAAATGAACCCGCATAAATACCTGCCTCCAATTGGTTGGCCCAAAATACACATAAAAATTTAAATATTATTTATTAATAATTTAAATTTATTATTTATTATTAATATGAAAATTCAAATGTTTTGGTGTTCATAAACATCGTTCCTGCCAAAAGAGATTTGAGGCCTTCTTAAGATGCAGGGACATGACAATGGGGGTTTGGGGGCTGCATGCCTCATTGGGGGTTCGGGGGTAGTGGTGATTTTTTTAGTGGCTAATATTCGCCAATTGGCTAATAGTTAAAATTTGGGAATTCAAAATTGGCTAATAGTTTGAGTTATAACATGACTTGAATCGCCACTTTTTTACAAAATTTAATTATAGTCTTTATTTAAATCGCCAAAGAATTTATTTTATTAAAAAATTTAACTCAAATATTCGCCACAATATTTGATATATGAGTAGATTAGATTCACCTAAATTTTATAAATTATAGTAGAAATCTATATTAATTCGATAATAGCATATCATAATTATTAGTTGGTTTAGGACCGTATTTCTAATCTTTAGTTTCTACCATTGATTTATAATATAATCTAATGGCCCTTGTATTCTACAAGGTAAAATGTACCCACGATCTATAATGCTCAATGGGCCCACAATTTCAAATTTCATGAGCATTATAGATCGTGGGTATATTTTACTCGTAAAGTAAAATGAGGATCATTAGATCAATTATCCAAAAGCAATTTTGAGCCCCATGAGAATTACAGATCGTAGGTATATTTTACCTTGCAAAATACAATGAGGGCCATTATATTATATTTTAAAACAATGGTGGCAAGTATATAGTCTACCCCATAGACCCATCATTCCACCCTTGGGCCCCTACTTTTCCATGAGAATTATTTTTATACTGGATGAATTTTCCATCATAATTAATTTTCCTATTATTTTTCAAGATTTGCCAAAATTTTCTATAAAATTTAGTTATGTAAAAAAAGTCGCCAATAAAATTAATATTTAAAAAAAAATGGAAGATTCACCAATAGAAATTAATGTTTTTTCTAAAAAAGTGAGATTTGTTGGAAATGTTGTCATTGATGTCAAAGTCATGTCAAGAAGGGTTTTGTTGTCTAAACATAGTATCATTGATGTATGGACGAGTTTGTTGGAAGTTGTCATTGATGAAAGATATGTCAAAGGTGGCATGAGAAATGGGTGTTGCTATTTAAGATATGATCATACAAAAGAGTTAGGAATAAGAGGAACACCTGCAGATCTACAAATGAGAAAGATCATTAAAGAAAAGTTGAAGGAAGATTTGTAAGGAAAGTTGAAGGAAGATTGAAGGAAGATTTGTAAGAAGCATAAAAAGGAGAATAGATGAAGGAAATCAGATCATCATAATTGATGTCAAGAACAGCATGACTAAAGTAACTAAAGTAACATATTTGAAAGATGTATGAAGTCAATCAGATGGCAGTATGAGTCAAGGAAGCAAGACATCATTAAAAGACAGATGAGCCTTCATTACATATCATCAAAAGGAGAATCGATGGAGACAACGAACTATAAAAGGACGTGGTATTAGCATAAATGAGTCTCTTTAATTTCTGAAAGTAAAGATTCAAATGAACAGATTTAGAATAAAGGATGAATCTGCACATCTCCGATTTGAGGATAGATCAATCAAATAGATATCAGAATATTGATCTAAGAAGTCGACTTCAGATTTCAATATCAGATCATTTATTTAAAAGGCAAGACTTTGGAATTACATAAAAGTACGATTAAGACTTATCAAGCAAAAATAATTACTTCATGAAGTAACACGATTTCTTCTTGAAGCAATACGAGTCTAAAAGAAGCGCCTCTTGATTCATACAACTCCAGATTTAAATTACTAAATAATGCGATTAGTGATGAAGCACGACTTTCTACAAAATGCTTCTTTTGCTGAAGCGATTCAATTGCTAGAAGAATTAAAGAGATGCGGCTGTATAAAAGGAACAATTGGTTGTTTAATCTGATTAATCAAACATGACAAAAGAAAACAATTAAAAGTTTGTAAGGATGGATTTTTCAAAAGGTTCGATGAAGTGATACAATTTTTATTATGTAACTTCAGATTTATGTTTATCAAAAAGTCAATTAAAGACATGGAAGTGGTGTGATTTATCCTGATTCAACTTCATTAATATTTGAAAGGGTGTGATTATGTATTGATGAGACAAAACAAATGAATACCAAAAGGCAGATTCGAAGGGACAGGTTGCTCAAGTAAAAGGTTGCACTGTTTGACCAGAATACATATATGATTCAAATCAGATTTGCAGAGGTGTCTGGTGTGAAAGACATAGAAGAATATCATAGACACCAAACAAATGAAAAGCAAAATTTAAGAAGATTATTGGCAGATTTGTTAGTGAAAAGACATGATTGTTCAAATAGTTGTATCCATTTCAAAGGGTTGCATCCATTCATAGAATCATTAAAGACATAAAGGCAAGTGGAGAAGTTGTGTGTGAGTGTGAGAATGAGAATGTGAAATAAGAGAGCAAAGTTAAAGAACTTGTGTGAACCTTAAAGAAGCATCATATATCACAAAGAAGAATGAGAGTGTGAATGATTGTGAGTATGCAGATTCTATAAGAAGAGCATGAGAAGATAGGATTGCAGTTTTGATGTGCAGAGTTTTTGTGAAGATATATTTCAAATTTGTGAAAAGATCATATATTGCAGGGGTAAGACAAGAAGATAGATTGTACATGTTGAGTAGATTTGTATGAAGAGAATATAAGAGGCAGATTTGTATGTGAAAGAAAAGTGAATTCATCATATGCTGATTTATGTGAATATCATTCAAGAAAGATAAATTCAAGAGGAAGAAGATTGTAATGTCCATCATCTGCTGAGGAAGCAACATTGAAGGTGGAACATTATTCTTTCAGTTATTATCTTTGCCGAGTTGGTGCTTGGCAAGTGGGGGTTAGTACCTCTAGTAGGTTGGTGCCTATGAACTTTAGGAGTTGATGCTCCTTGTAGGTTGGTGCCTACTAAATCATAATTAGGGGTTGATGCTCCTTGTAGGTTGGTGCCTACTAAATCAGAATTAAGGGTTGGTTCCTACTAAACTACAAATTGATGATTCAAGTAGGTTGGTGCCTACAATATTTGTAATATGATATAAAACATAAAATACAGTTGTTGGTGTCAACTTGATCATAGTTTTTCATATTGCATAGTTGATATTGTGTTAGAAGTTAAAGTTGGTAAAAGTTTGGTGATATACTGATTCACCTTGCACCCCCCCTCCCACACCCCTTCTCAGTATATCTTTGAGCTCTTCAAGATTCGCCAAGATTTTATATCTTTTTTTGAGGGGAATTTCTTAAAGTTACCACTGATGATTATCAAGTACAATTTTGCAAGAAGGTTTGATTCAATGAAGGCAGTTGATATGGAAATTGACTAAATGTCAATATAGGTAATTCTGATGTACAAGACATTTGGTTATTGGGTCTGCATTGGTCCGCCATGTAAGATCTCACTCTGCGCTTTTGATATAATTTTGTTGGATGGTAGAGGAGCTTATATCCAGAATTTCATATTGTTTTGGCTCCTAGTGTTGAAGTTATGAGTGACAGTATATCGGTTTGGCAGTAACAGGTGTTTTCTAGTTCAATACATATGTTTTGGTGAATTTGCAGTTCTCTGTGGATTGGTATCTGGCTTTGCAGATTTGTGATGTTGACAGGTGTTAGTAGAGTGTGTATTCCAAATGGCATAGAGTTTGGAGGTCTGTGTGTCTGAATGTGGTTGTACAGTTGGAAAATTTTGTTATTAGGTCATTATCGGTGCTAACCTAATGAGTTTTGAGTATTGAGGAGTTTTGAGAAGTATTGATCCGTTATGTGGGAGCTATTATGGGTCTATGCCAACCTATTTTGAATTGTTATGAGTTTTGAATCTTGGCGCGAAGCATGTATATGAGTATATCAAGTCGACAAGATATATATTTGTATAATACATCCAATTAGGCCAACCTAATTGATGTTGTAGGAGTTTGTGGATGAAGCGTATATATATGCAAGATCTCTTTCGATGTTTTGGGAAGTATGTATGCATGATGTAAGTCAGTTGATGTGAATTGTGCGAGTATAAGGCGAATGCAAAGCAAAGTAGAGTGTCAGTGCAGATTAGTATGAAGTGTGTGAAGTCAGTATATTGAGCTTCAATGGAACTATATTCTAGCATGTTGTAGATGCATTTGTAACAGTTCAAAGTCCTGGCTATGTGCCGCAATCTCTTCGATCTTATCTTCTTTTAGTGGGTAGTGAGTCCACTTGGACAGTGAGTCCACCTGCAGCGAACACTTCTGTAATATACTATAACTGGTTATAATATATTGTGAGCTAACCTTCACCATGGTTTTTCCCATTTTGGGTTTTCCACGTAAAAATCTGGTGTTCATGTGTTATGTGATGTTGTTGGTTGTTTTCATGCTTTCATTCATTACTACAAATTGAATAAGCTATGAGGATTGAATGTTTAAATGTTTAAGTGGTTTAAAAGAATACTGATTCACTCCCTCCACCCTTCTCAGTATTTCGAGTGTTCAACAAAGGGTAGATACAAGCACCTCACTAGGTAGACCACCCCATGTTGGATGTCCAACGTGCTCGCCACTTGGGGCCAAGAGGGTGAGTGTCTGCTCTTGGGCTTAGTGCGGGGTTGCTTTTGGCCAACCTATCATACTCCTTCATTCAAACCTATTGTGATTGAATACTAAAAGAAGTATAGATGTAACATGGCTTATCTAGGGTGTTATGATGATTTTACCTATTTATACTCATATGTGATTATTAACCTTAATAGAAATAATTGGATTTATCTTGTTAAAAGGCATTTAATTGGTAAGGTATATCTCTAGCTATAGTACAATTCTTATTTTAATGAACTTTGTGATTCTAGGGCAAGATTTAGGGTAATTCCTGAATAGGGGACATTACAATTGGTATTAGAGCAACATTCCTACCATCTTGAGGGAACTAGGAACAATATATGCAACTAAGTCAAAGGGCTCAAAGAGCCTTGGAAAGGGAAAAGAGGAAACTTATTAATATCATCACAAAAAGGAGCAATATTAAAAAATTTACAAATCTTAGTTGTGATTGCTTGAGGACAAGCAATCTTGGGCGGGGTGGACTGTCATGCCTTCGAAATTGCAATACTAAAATACAGATATAAAACATTAACCATATAATGTTATAATAATAATAATAGTAATAATATATATATATATATATATATAAAATCTAGAAATAAATATACATACTAAAATAAGAAAACATACAATGATTAATATGTGATCCCACTCAAATCAAAGAGATTTATGCGGATCAAACCTCTACACAGCAGGTAATAAAAGTATATATATATATATATATATATATATATAAATGTAGAAATAAATATACATACTAAAATAAGAAAACATACAATGATTAATATGCGATATCCCACTCAAATCGAAGAGATTTATGCGGATCAAACCTCTACACAGCAGGTATAAAAGTATACTTAATTGCTAATCAGAAATTGTAATGTCCCCAATTTCTGAGTAGCCACCTTGAAGTAAATTAATTAATTAAATATTAAATTGTCCTTAAATGATATTTTGGACATTGATATTTAATTAATAATCATTTACTAAAGTGACTTTATTATAAGAGATATATTAAACAAGTTACTTTAATAAAGTAAAATATTTAATAATAAAATATTCAAAGGAGGTGAATTATAAACAGTGGTGGAAATGAGTGGAAAGATCATCGTTTTGAGAATTTGATTATTGGGAATTTGGAGAGCCAGCGAATTTGAGGAAGAAAACCTTCGGGTTGCAGGGTGGATTGAGCAAAAACTCAATTCCATCGACTAGCGGATTCATTCAGGATTCACAGTGGGTTTTTAATGGATAATTGAACATTGTGGATTGATATTAGGGTTTATGCAGAAGATCTTTCAGCGTTTATATTTGCAGAATATCGTTGTATCTTGTTGGAGAGAGTATCCAGGATTATTCATAATAATTTGTCAGGTTTACCAGGTGGTGATATTTTTATATTATAGCAGAAGTAATAGTCAGTGATTCTTATTTTGTGTTCGAAAAAGAATCAATACATACTGGGGAAACAGCAATATACATTGGGGATGTGAATGAAGTAACCAGTTTCGGCTCTTCCTGAAGGTATTCGATCCATTACTAGGAAGCATTTGATATACATCTAAGTTAGTGGGTTTGTGGTGGTTGAAGCTGCACATAACATAGGGGTTGGAGTACTTCAGACCTTCATCGCACCTCCACTTGTAAAACCGTGCCAGCATTCCTGGAGAATTTGTGGCATAGTTTAAATAGCTGCTCCATTCATATAAGACAAGATCTGCAGAAAGGGACGGAAGGGGGAATTTGGAGTTTAGTGCCATGCTGGAGTAAAGGACAAATATTGGTTTCTTCCTTGTGTAAATTGAAGATGTGGAAAAGACAAGTAGCTGCCAAGATTATATAAGCCGAATTATGTCCAGATTGGAGTCTCTGCCAGGTTTGTTGAAGATAGCACATGTGCGCCGATGCTAGAGTCAACAGCAGTCAGACTTTGATGAAAATATATTTCATACTCATTTCTACGGTTGCCGATCATTGGTATACCGCATGTTTAAAAGGAGTATCGGGCCTCTGTGTTTGCTGGGCAGGAGTATTTGCCTGGAGATGATGTGGCCGATACAGACAAAGTCTGAAAAGCAGCCTCCAAGTCACATATAGACAAACAAATACAGGTTTATGCATGGCAGACATGAGAACAGGTCAGAATTTATATAAATATTTTATTCTATCAATGTAATGCCATTCTACAGGAAACCGTATTACTTTGCATATAATTCCAGATTTCTGTTAATGGTTATTTTGCCTCTATGTTGCACATAGTATTATATGTTTGCAATAATATAAATGTATGGTACAAATTATTCTATGAACATTTGCAAACATCAGTTTACCTTGAAGAAGTGGAATCGATTCAGATAGTTTGACACAATAACATTGTCAAACTAGCCAAATTATTAAATATCGTTCAGCAAGGGTTAGGGTTATTACAGAAATCACAGATATGAGAGAAGGATGACTTCACCAAGTAAATCAGCCAAGTCATGAGAAAGTATAGTGATCATTTCCACGGCAAACAGCGATTTCAATTAAGAGATAATGTTAAATAAATTAATTACTCTTAATGCAGCGATTAGTAATTAAGGATCATGTCCCTTGGTAAATGAATGTAATGAAGAGTTATGCCCCTTGCCTATTCGCTGCTATTGAAGGAAAGTCTTTCCAAAGCAAAAGACATCGATTGGGTGAGGAGATTAATTCAGTCTACAGCAGCCAAAAAGTAATAGTATCTGAATATCAAATCATCAAAGGGCATTCAAATAATCTGCAGGCTGATATCTACAGCGGGGCACCTAGAATAATTATTTGCATTAACAGTTATCTGCATTCTGTGACTATTACAGTAACATAGTTTATAGACATTGGTGCTGTTTAATGTATATGTTTGAACATATTGATTCCATGTATTGCATATAATAGGAGTTGTAATTCATGTTGCATTAACAATCTAAATTATTAATGCCTCTATAATTTGTTCATGGGAAGAAGAGTTGGAAGTACATGAAGGGGGGAGAGATTCCTTGCTAAGTAGACAAGGGGGTTGACTATCCACCCTTGGACTTAGAAGTAGGAAAGACTCCTAACACCCGATTGAGGTTGCCTCTCTAATCTTCCCCAATGATTGATTATTGAGGGGATAATAATTTAGAATCAGCATTGTGAGTTACTCATCTAGATCAATATGAATAAGAAGATATGAATAGGGAGGGCAGATACAAGCACCTCACTAGGTAGACTACCCCATGCTGGATGTCCAACGTGCCTGCCACTTGGGGTCGAGAGGGTGAGTGTCCGCTCTTGGGCTTAGTACGGGTTTTCTTTGGGCCAACCTATCATACTCCCTCATTCAAACCTATTGTGATTGAATACTAAAAATAAGTATAGATGCAACATGGCTTATCTAGGGTGTTATGATGATTTTACCTATTTATACTCATATGTGCGATTATTAACCCTAATAGAAATAATTAGATTTATGAATTATATATACATATGCAATATTGCCTGATATAATTGCAGGACCTAAATGAGGATTTATCTTGTTAAAAGGCATTTAATTGGTAAGGTATATCTCTAGCTATATTACAATTCTTATTTTAATGAAATTTGTGATTCTAGGGCAAGATTTAGGGTATTCCTGAATAGGGGACATTACATATTTGTAATAAGAGAAAGATTGAGAGTTATATCTGTTAATTGCTGTTTGCTGATTAGAATGTGATGATAATGATAATGTGTGAACAGTGAATTAAATCTGAGTTACTTAAGATCTGATTTAAATATTAGAATCTGATATTATTGTCCCAAATAATAAAGTGATTGTAGAAGGTTAAAATTGGATTTGTGTAAGTGTTTTGGCTAAGGACATTACACACTTTGATCGCCTTTGACTTATCAACAAAGTAATACCACAGGAAATACTCCTGCACTCACCCACATCCTTAGAATTTCAAATGTCTCTACAATAACAGTGTTACCATGAAAGTATATGTTTGTTTGGTGAATAAAAACAACGAAAACTCATTTGCCTGTATCCCCCAGAGAGGAGAGAACATAAATAAATACGCAGCCAATACTCCCTAGAAAACTTACTGTCACTCCACCCCATAACCTAAACAAACTCTAGTGAAGCAGGTTTGCTATCAATACCCACTCTCCACAGAATAGGGCAATGGTGGTACACAGAAATGGTGAAGTAAATTCACAACCAGAAATGCAATAGACTACAAACTCTTTCCTTTTTCCCATAACCCGAAGAGGCGTTAAACACATTAAATGCAATCATAAGTTTTCTGGGAGATGAGTACTAATTCTCTGTGAAGGATGGACTCCTTTCTATTAGTAGGATTTAAGACTTATACCAGGTAGTCTGTCTCTGGGCTTCACAGGGTTTGGGGTGTAGGATTTAGCTGTATAGGATGTCGGATTGATTTAGGGTCTATGTAGATGTTAGGAATTTTAACAATGAAATATGTATCATCTAATTATATATTCTTACTTACAAATGTTTGTTTATGAATACCTATATGTATATACATAGGAAAGATAGTGACCTCTCTATACCCATGCCAATATTATTATGTGTATGGAGTGAAGTGGCCACAAGGAGTTAATCTACTTCTACAACTTGAACTTTACAACTTCATGACTCAGTTGCAAGGCACACAATTAACACAGTATGACACACATGACCACACCACTTACATGCTCTTGTGATGATGCACAACTGAAATCCATGCTTGGCTCTATTTTTATGATGCAGTAAGGTCTAAATAGGTGTTTTCCTGCTGTCAACACCTGTACCAAGTAACAAAAGCCCAAATCAGCAGTATCAACACATTTAATACTCATGAAAATACTTGTAGTAGTGTAACTCTTTCCTGCACATGTTAGGAGAACATAATAAACAATTTTTGAAATCCGAGTTGTATCCTGTAGTAAGTTATTCCCTGCTATCACATCGTTTTCATGTAACTTTTATTAGCAACAACATGATTATATAAGAATCAGTTCACATGTAATAATTGAACTATTTCTTATCCAATCCACCAAATAGTAATCAAAACAAAAGTCTCAGAAAGGAGGGTCATGACATATTTATTCATGTCTAACTATACGATTCTCACATATTCGTTTGAAAGTTGACTGAGTACACATTCTCAGTTATAATCATATTCATATTCTCTTAGGGATTGGAGCACATACACCTCCAAAGGGTTAATTAACAACTTGGAGAACAAAAAGTAATGCTTGAGAGTTTTGGTCTAATATAATTATTGCTATATGCCTTTGGAAAGGTTTTCAAGCAGACTTTCGCATTAAATAAGTTTTACTCTTGAATTTTGAATGGGATATTATTTATTCAGATTTTTGCCTTTCAAATTGGTTTTTGTGTGATGTTTTATTGGTAAGTTGACTTGGGATGATGTCATTATAGGTTTCAGAGGGTTGGTGTTCCTAATTGTTTATAAACTTTTATAAATATCAGACAAAGTCGATGAGATCTGGACCTTATTAGTGCTGTAATAGAATAGGAGAATAGTGTTCTGAACCATTTTTTTGACATTAATTAAAATAATGACAATGCTGTAATTTCAAAATGATTACATTCACTATTAAGTGAGAGGTTTTTATATTCTGCATCTTAGGCAAGAGGATTTGGGTCAGAACTTCAATGGGATTCTTATACTATATTCGCAGGTGGGTCCTTAGTTTCCGTGTCTGAAGAAAATATCTTTGCAGTCACATTAGAAAATTATACAATTAGCTTTCATGCATAACGCATCTCAATTAGCTATGGTTTTCATTCCACATATGTGCAATTTGGGGCTTGACTTTTTTATTTTTTTAATATTGAAGTTTACAAATATGGCTCATGATCTACTGGTTACAAATGAGACTAATACTTAGCTCCATATAAGCATTAATGACACCAATACTTGGCTCCTTATGAGCATTAATAAGTGCCAATACTAAACTCCTCACAAGCATCAATGGGACTAATATGTAGCTCCTTTCAAGCGTTAACATTACATAACAACTTAGATATCCCTACTAGAAGCCAACAATGCAATGCCAAGAATCACAAATTAGAATTCCATAATAGATGTCCCTTCGGGGATTTGAACTTGGGTCTCTATAATGAGAACCCAACATTTTAACCATTTGAACTCAACCCCATTGCACTGATATGACTTTTTCAGTTTGGGATTAGATGGAAAAAACCAACACTTGCAAACTCATCTGCTATGCAGAGAGAATGCAAAATCTTGATTTCATTGACTTAGATCTCATGCTTCTACTAGAATTATGAACTTGAATTTTGAATGTTCAGCCCAATATAGGATTGTTGTTCTCTGTGGAATTGTTTTCAGTACAAACCCTGTTTCATTTCCTTTCTATTGAGAATCAATTCTTGACATGTCTTCTTCAGGTCAGTAGTTATGGTTCCTGATCCAAACTTGGACTCCAGTTTATGTCAAGGAGCAGATCAGGTTCTTGGTTCATTGATAGATTTTGTGCCAAGAGATTGGGGTTTACCAGAATATGCGGAGCAGTGAGAAAAGCATCTTAATTTGGAGGGGATTCGCTGTACCAAAAAAGGAGAGTCTACTGGCATGACAAGATGACATTTGGGTTAACCACAGATATTTGTCAGATCAGTCATTAGAATTATTAAAAAACCTATGATTGGTTTGTTCAGCTGAATTCAATCATCAAACTTAGTCTGAATTATCAAGGAAGCCATTGAAATAAATAATTTACATGTTCATATTAGCGATGCTAAGTTTGGTCTGGACCGTTTATGTCTTCTGCTGGGTAACTTGTGAATCTCAACTAATTTTCCTTCTGAATTTTTGACTATAATAATATTAACTAATGCCTTTGCTAGGTCTGTATTTGGTTCTCTTTGTGAACATGGCATAAACGAACAATGGGCACTGCAATACAGTTACTATCAGGAACTGGAATAACACCAAATGTTTTAAATTCTAATACGTTGGAAAATTTATTTGAAGGGACTGGTATGTAATTGATTTTAATGTATAATGATATGATGTGTGGGAGCGCAAACATTTTGGTGTGTATTGATTGGTATTGCATGTGTTAATGTGATTATTGTGAACAAGGGTTGTGATCAAGAGCAACTTTATGTTTTGTTATATGTTTGTTGGAAGTGAGTCTCTTATGCACCGAGCTCGATATTTATGTAGTAAATCATAAAGTCTTACTGTAAAGGCTCCAGACTATGTCCTTTGTTTCAACCTATAACAATGTTTTCAAATATTTTGACTTTTAATGGCTGTAGTGTGTTTTGGGTGCATTTTTATATAAGTCCACCTGTCTCACAACATGCATTACCTAATGAAACACACACTTATACTTGGGGAGTAGGGGGGAGGGGCAGTGAATTAGTATAGATTAAAACTTTACTCCTTAATTTAATCAAACATAGCAATATTACTTCAAGCCCTAATTATCCATAGCAATATCATTCATGCAAGATTTAGCAATTGAGAACATGCACAAGAGACACAATTTTACGTGGAAACCTTTATGGGAGAAAACCACGGCAAAATCTTGCTTGTATTAATCTTCTTACAAAATTTGTAGGCACCAACCCATTGGAGACTCCAATCCCTACCACTGAGCACCAACTCAAGAAGAGACTTCAATCTCTTCAACAAGAGGCTCCAACCTCCTGATCTCCACAAGTAAGAGGCTCCAACCTCCGCAAGAATAATATGATAATTTAATTTGCAACTGCCCTACCACCTTCACACAGATCTGCCAAATTTTCTCTCATAAATCTACAATGTAGTCTTTCCAAATCTGCAGTAATGTCTTTCACAAAATTTTACAATAAAGTCTTCCAAAATCTGCAATGATGTCTTCAAAGATCTGCTAATAAATCTGTCATATGCCTGCTCCAAAAACTCTGATTTTATTTTCTTAGATTTGCTCTTGAACGAAAAGATATTCAATAATTTCTTGCCCTCAAAATCATTTCACAACATCCTCTTCTATCTTTTCAAAGGTGGCAACTTGATTGAAAAGATACACCTTTGCAAGAGAGGCAACCTTTGATGTATACACACTTCATATGGGTCGGCCAACATAAATACATTTTATTTTTTTCATTTTCTTTGCGCAATGCTGGGCACACTCTTCTAGGGGCGTCGACTCAAACTTGAGACCCCAATTCAATTTCAATTTTGTTTCCCCAATCATGGGGCGGTTCCAAGAGGGGGTTGGCCTCATAAGTAATACACCATTTAATTTAATTTTTATTTAATTAGCTTTAACACTCCAAAGGGGGTGATCAAAATTAATTTTATTTGGGGCCACTATTATTACCAAGACGCCTTTGACATCAATGACAATATTTTTCCAACAATCTCCCCCTTTTTCATTGATTTCAACCCTACAAAGAAATAATTTTCATAAATATATATAGTCAAAATTAATTTTATTTGGGGCCACTATTATTGCAAGGCATGCTTTGACATCAATGACTATTTTTCCAACAATCACCCCTTTTCGGTAATTTCAACCCTACAAAGAAATAATTTTAAAATCTCTGTGAGGATCATACTTCTCCCCTTGATTGATACTTCCTTGATCGACATGCTCCCCACGACTCCCCAGCCAATGGCCGCATGGTCTTTTGGGGCTGAAAGATAAGGCAATGAATGACTCACCTAAACATGTGCTTCAATTGATGAACTAGTGATTGGTTGAGAGTGATATCACTTCCAATTTCTCCCTCAGGTACTCAAAAGTCTCTTTGGTAGTGGCTTTGTAAAAATATTTGCAATTTGCTCCTTTGTAGCAACATACTCCAACTTCACTTGTTGATCAACCACTTGCTCTCTTAGGAAATGATATTTGATTGGGATGTGCTTTGTTCTGGAGTGCATGAATAGGTTCTTCGATATGTTAATTGCACTTGTATTGTCACAAAAGATGGAAATAGGGTGCTCATACTCCACCTTGATGTCTTTCAAGGTTTGCTTCATCCAAAGGATTTGAGTGCAACAAGAAGTTGTTGCAATGTATTCCGCTTTTGCTGTGGAACAAAAAACCTTACTCTTGTTTCTTACTTAAACATTATACAAGATTGGGGCCAAGGAAGAATGCACCTCCACTTGTTCTTTTTTTTGTCATCAATATTGCCAACCCAATCCGCATTCGTGTATGTTGTAAGGGTGAAATCTTTACCTCTTGGATATCATAACCCAAAATCCATAGTGCCCTCTAAGTAGTCACATATTGCAAACTTCTAATCATAGACCTATATAGAGTTTGGTTTGCCTTTGGAGATTCATCATCCTTGTTTAATTTGCATCCTGTGACTATGGGAGTACTCACTAGATTGTAGTCCTCCATCTTGAACTTCAACATTTCTTTAATATACTTGGTTTATGAAATGAACATCCCCTTATCTGATTGGAAAATTTGCAACCCAAGAAAGAAAGACAACTCATCAAGCATGGACATTTCAAACTCCTTTTGCATGTTCTTTGCAAACTCTTGACACATCTTATCATAACTACCTCTAAAAATAATGTCATCCACATAAACCACAACAATCAATTGATGATCACCTTTAGTTTTAATGTGTAGATTGCTATTGGCAATACCCTTTTTGAAGCCCTACTATTGTAGATACTTGTCCAACCTTGAGTACCAAGTTGTAGGGGCTTGTTTCAGCCCATAGAGTGCCTTCTTTAGTCTACATACATAGTCCTTGTTCTCTCCTAGAAGAAATCCTTTTGCTTGTTCAATATACACTTTTTCCTCCAAGTTTCGATTAAAAAAAACTGACTTGACATCCAATTGATAGACTGAGATTCTTGAAACATACGAATGCTAAAAAAATCCTTATAGCCTCCATATGAGCAATAGGGGCACAAGTTTCTTTGAAATCAATTTTTTCAACTTGAGCGTACCACTTGCAAACCTTTTTCCTCACTACTTGACCATCTTCATTCAACTTGTTCTTGAATATCCAATTTGTGCCAATCACATTTTTGTCCTTAGGTTTTGGGACAAATTCCCAACTTTTGTTCTTTTCGTTTTGATCCAATTCTTCTTCCATAGCCTTTATTGAATGCTTGTCTTCACTTGCTTTTATAAAATTCTTTGATTCCATTTTAGAGAGTAAGCATAAGTTTGCATGTTCAAATGAATTGGCTAATCTTCTCTTTGTTTGAATCTTTGTATCTTTGTCACCAATAATAATTTTTTTTGGATGGTTCTTTTGGACAAATTTGGATGGAGTCTTCGATGCTCTAGATGGTATTTTTGGATTTCATTGTTCAACCTCACCATTTTCATCTTCTTCCTCTACTTCTTTAATGCTATCTTCTTGATGATCAACTTCTTGTACTATTTCCTTTTGGCAACTTGTATGGCCTTTTTGGCTGTTCTGCGAGCCCTAGTGGCTTTTGTTTGTAAGGGATCACCTCCCTTTTGTCTAGCTTCTCTTTCTAGCTCATGTCCTGTTTTGAACTAGCTTCTTTTTGGCCTCGAGGGCTCTCCGCGTAAAGGGTACACCACCCTATAAATGTTGCTTTATCAGAAACATTGGCTTACAAACACTTAAAAATACTTCATTGATGTAGACCTTCCCTTCCAAAGTTCATAGGGTGTTTTGTTATTGTGTACCCTAATTTGTGCTCCGTTTAGAACATAGACTACTACATGCATTGCTTCTTTCTAGAAGGTGTTCGTAAGCTTCGACTCACTCAACATTGCTCTTGCCATTCCTTGGACTGTTCTATTTTCCTCTCAACAACTCCATTTTTCTGCGGAGTCCTTGTTATTAAATATTACCTTTTTATTCCATGTCATTCACATAAATCCTCAAACTCATTCAATGTGAATTCTCCTCCTCTATCCGGTCTAAGGCATTTGATTCTCAAACCAATTTCATTCTTTACTATAGCCTTAATTATCTTAAACTTCTCAAGAGCTTCTAATTTTTCTTTAAGGTAATCCAAGTCATCCTAGAATACTCATCTATTAATAACATGAAGTAGCTCTCACCTTGTAAGCTTTTGGTCTTTGTTGGCCCACATAAGTTAGTATGAATGAGTTCCAAAGGCTTTGATGTAGGAAACACTCCTTTGACTTGAAACTTGATCTTGTTTGCTTTCCACATTGGTAGTGTTTGCAGATTGTACTGAACAACTTTGTTATTCTTGGCATGTCCCTAATAGCTTGCTTATGGCTAATCTTCACAAGGTTGTTGAAGTTTAAATGCCCCATTGTGCCATAACCAACTCTCATCTTCTTGTGCCATGCAACACTTTTCTCCTTTGACTTTATTAATAGTATAGAGATTGTTTGTAGTTCTATTAGCATCTGCAACCAATTTCCCTATTCTTGTTTTTTTGATTTCACAACCGCTTGGATGAAATGTGAGTGTGTTCTTGATCACACAATTGACTCACACTTAGAAGATTGTGTTTCAACCCTTCGACATATAATACATTCTCCATCTTTGTCTTTTTGTTGTCAAAGGTAAGAGTTAGTTTTCTTGTGATTCTTGCTATAGCATTGTCTCCAAACTTTATAGTGCCTCCATTAATTTCCTTTAGAGTGATGAACTTGCTTTTATCGCCTGTCATATGTCTTGAGCAACCATTGTCATACCACTAATTTTCTTCCTTTTGTGCATGTAGGGCTACTTGTACAAGCATGATATTTCTTTCGTATCATGCTCCTTTTTCCAAATTTTTGTAGAGTTCTCTTTTTGTTTGTCAAGAACATCCTCCTTTTTGTTTTCTTTTGGAGGTTCGACAAAGTCACTTCTGCAAGAATGTGTTGTATGGCCAAAATTAGTGCACTTGTACCATATGATATTGCAATCCATTAAAGGGGCAAATGGATTATAGTTTCTCTTTAGGAAACTCAAGTCCCTTCTTGCATGAGCTCTATAGTCTATTGCCTTGTGACCAAACTTATTGCAAAAGAAACAATAGCCATAAAAAGAATATTGGAACCTGTTCATTTGCACTTGCCTTTGGGGGAATGGTCTCTTGAAGCCTTCATTGTTGTCCTTGCGAGGAATGTTGATTTTTTGAGTAGTTTTACTCTCTCTTCTTTGAACAATCATCATTGATGGAACCTTTGAGCGTATTTTCATAACTTTTGGACTCGTCTTCATTTGTCTTCTTTGGTAACTTTGTGTCCTTGGAGCATGAACCGTCTCTGATTGTCTTTGGTTTTTCCTCAAAACCAAGACCCATTTTAATAAAAGGTGATGTTGATATTGTAATATCCTTCAAAATTTTGGTGCACTTATCGTACTTCATGCTTTGGTTCAATTTTTCCAACTCTTTCCATAAGGAAACAACTTCAAGCTCTTAACTTCTTGTGTTCCAATTCCTTTGCCTTCATTTGGTCTCTTACATCTTCAATTCACTTTGCTTCCTCAATTTGAACCTTTAGATCCATGATCATTTTTTTTGATTCTTCAAGACTTTGAGATGGTTTTACTATTTTCTTGAAGTTGTGATTTTAGTTTCAAATTCCTTCTCTTAAACTTCTCTATCTTAGTATAGGCAAATTGTAATGTTCCTTCTCAAGATCCTCTTCTTCATCGTTTTCAATGTGTTCTTTCGAATCTTCTTCTCTTTTGTCTTCTTCCTCCTTTTCCTCTATCGCCATAAAGAGGATCTCCTCTAGATTGCTTGTAGAGTAGCTTTCATTGCTTTCTTCAGATGAGCCACTTGTTTCTTGAATATAGACTCTTTTTATGTCTTCATAAGTTCTTCCCTTGCTTCCCTCGTGCGCTATTTTTCTTGTCGTAATGATGTTTCTTCCCTTTCTTTTTGTAGTATTCTTCTTCATCAATACTCTCACTCTCGACCTATGGACATTTGGAAGCAAAATGACCTATTCTACCACAATTAAAGCATTTAAGAGTAGACTTACCTTGATGTTTGTCAGATCCTTTCTTGTTCTTCCTTACAAAGTGTACTTCATCACTTGAGCTTTCACTTGATGAATATCCTTTGTTCTTCATCTTCTTGGATGCTTTAAAGACGACTTCTCGTTTTGATGACTTCTCTTTCTTCATCCTCATTTTGTATGCCGTAAGGATCCTGTGCAAATCGTCCATCTTCAAAGTATTTAGATCCTTCATTTCCTCAATGGAAAAAACTTTTGATGAGCACATGATTATATTGAGAGGCGGGGGGGTGAATCAGTATAATACAAACTTTTACCAATTTAAACTTAATTAATCACAACAATAATAACCATGCAAGGTTTTGACAATTAAGAACACAAAATCACCAAGATTTACGTGGAAACCCTTATGGGAGAAAACCATGGAAAATATTGCTTTTATATAAATCTGTTTTACAAACTTTGTAGGCACCAACCTACTAGAGGCACCAACCCCTCATTCACTTTGTGAGCACCGACCCACTAGAGGTACCAACCCCTCATTCAATTTGTGAGCACCAACCCACTAGAGGCACCAACCCCTACAACTAAATTTGTAGGCATCAACCTACTATGCAATAGGATCACTATCTTTTTGTGAATGACTTCTTCATTCAAATCAACAAGGTCTTCTCTTCAAATCTACTTATACTCTTCTCTATAGATCTGTTATAAACCCTCTTCTATTTCTACATAAACTTCTCCTTTATCTCTGCATGAACTCTTCACACAAAACTGCTATAAACTCTTCTTTCAAATCTGCTATGAATCTTCTTTAAATTTTCCTAGAAGTCTACTGAAATTTGCTGCTCAAATATGCTCAATAAGTCTTCTTGAAATTGCTTCTTGAGTCTGCTCATATCTGCTTCATAAGTTTACCTGTATTTGAGTGATTTATGATTTTATCTATTATTCCACACATATCTTCTCATGGACAATCTCCTTATTATCTTCTAATCACTCCTTATCTTCTTAATATTCTTCACTACCCTCATTTATAAATCTATTTATATTAGATATCACACTATACTCCTCTCCACATTTTTTATTTTATTTTTATATCCAATACTCCATACACATCTCTCACTTTTTTTTCACCCACATCTCTCCAAACACAGACACTTTATATACCTTTTTCAAGGTAGGCGACTCTTAAAGGACATCTTAATTCACATAGAGAGGCGACTAGTCATGCACCCTTTCATAACATTGTTTAGTTTCCTTTAAGTAATTGTCGCCTTTATAGATGCAAATTTTTAAGCGCTCCTTTTTATTATTTCATCATTGTCTTTAATAACATAGTCACTGCTTTGTAAATAAGAATGATTTCCATCCTTTTGACTTACTAATCAAATTTTTTTATTATATCTATATAAGACAAAAATTTGTCTTTATGTGGGACCTTTTGTCCTCATGTGTGGAGCGCTCCTCTAGATGGTCGGCCATTTCTAGATATTTTATGTTCCTTAATAATTATTCTTTAATCGTTGGTGTTTTTAACTTTTGTCTTTTTCATTTTGTCTCATGGAATTTTGTCTTTTCTTCATTTTGTCTTATCTGCTTTTTTATTAATATAAGTGTTGCCTTAATCAAATAAATTTATCACATACAATCACACCCTTTTAATATATTGGTTTGCTGCCTTAATACTATCTAATACAATCGTTGATCAATACTTCTTATGAAGTCGGCTGTGAGATATGTGATGAAGAAACTTGCTCATAATATTAATGCCATTTGCTGCTTATTAATCAAATCATCAATGACAATTTTCTCATCATATTCAATGTAATCCGAGCATGCCACATACACAGTTTGCATCAAGTGATTACACATATCTATGTCCCATTTAGCAGAGGTGATTAATACATATTTATAACATAAATACTTGGTTTGCTCTTCAAACATGGTCGGCCAAGTTTGGCAATTCAAATAACACAAATACTCCCTCACATAGTTAGCCAGTCTTCATAAAATAAATGTTCTTCAGAGCTTCTAATTGCAAAATTCATAATAGGTGAGAATCTTCATATGTTGTTCATAAAGTTGGTCCATGAAGTTGGCCCATATAATATCATGAATACTTTGTTTTAATCCCTGCATATTATAATTACTAGAATATACAATCACTCTGTCATGCATGTTTAGAAATCTACCACCAATGATCACATAAACATTTTGCAAGGACATGCCACCAATCTAAATTTATAACTCTTTCTTGTCATTAATTGAGACTCAAAACCAAGGTGTGGTCTCTATTAACCTTCCATCCATTCTCTCTTATGCAACTCTAAATCCTTTTTTTTAAGTACTCAACATTCCTTTTCTTGCCTTGTAATAACATCATTTTCTTGACATGGATTATGCTTTGATATCAAATACAACTTCTGACAATCTTGACTATCTTGACTAAGCACTTTTGACATCAATGACAATCATCCAACAATCTCCTCATTCTTCCTTTGACATTAATGATAGCAATCTTCATTAATATGCCTTTGACATCAATGACAATATTTCCAACAATCTCCCCCTTTGTCATTGATGGCATTATAATTTTCTTTCTTTTCTCTAACTGTCGTCTATTTTATATCTCTCCCCCTTTGACATCAATAGCAAAGGGATGTTTTATAAAACTTCTATCCACAAATGGATAATGGGAAGCATCCATTCATATACTCACATCAAATGTAATACACATATACTTCTCCCCTTGTGGGAGATTCTCTAATGATCCGCCTTTCTCTAGTACTCCTCTTTCTCTATTTCTTGATCCTTTGTATTATGTGCTTGTATGACTTGCTTCCTCTATGGCTGTCCAAGAGAATTTGGATCATCTCCTTCAATTTCACAAGTTAGAAACCTACACAGTTATCCCATTACTTTCTTATGCATGTTCTACTCTATCCCTGGCTATTGAATGAGGAACATCTTTTTGATCTCTTTTTGAGATTCTTTTCACCTTCCTTCCCTTCCTCTAGTTTTCTAATTGCTACAATTGAATGATTCTCTTTCATCTTTTTTGCTATCCTTTTGCATCAGAATTTCTTCTCTTATTTGCTCTCAATTTTGAGCTCGTTGATACTAGATCTTCATCAATCTGGAATATCTCTAGCTACTCAAATGGTAACTCCTCTTTTCTATTATTCACAATAGATTTGGATTGCTCATATGACACCTTAACTCCCTTGAATCTTGATGCAATTTTCTCCTCTTCATGCTTAAGTTTCTTTTGAAGATTCCTTTCGTAATTCTTCCTCTTGACATCAATGACATTATTCTCTCTTGTTGGAACTCTCCCCTTTTTGTAACTCTCCTTTGACATTAATGATGAGGGGATGCTCATCATGCTTCCATCCATGTCTTCTATGGTATCATTACATCAATAGGGACACTTTTAATGTGAAGTTGAACATAAGCACAACCATCCAACCTTCCATTATCAATTTCTTTTTCTTTTTGCAAACACATGCTTGTGTGTTCTAGCATAAATGTCAAATGCGAATATACAAACATATGCTTCAAGAAGAGACTCATTTGGATCATTCTTATCCTCCTGTTAAGGCTTTTGGAGAATTCTCTTATCAAGTTTAGTCTAACAAACATCTTCATCACTTTCTTCTTCATATCTTCTCACGCTATGATGAAAGGTTAAAGCTTTGTGATCCCTATTCCTACTTTTCAACCATATCTTCTCTTTCTCTAATGTGAACGAGTATAAGATAATTTTCACTTCTTTAAGCTTTAGCATCATCTCTTCTATTTTCCCAAATCTTCAATCCCATGGAGACACTTGTAAATGCCGACTTAATGTGCATGAGTTAAAGGTATGCAATCTTTCACAATCTAGGATCATATCCAACAATTATGTAGACACCAATTCATTACTTTTCCTTGATGCCAATCTATTGAACACGTGGATCCTTCTCTTCAAGTTTTGTGATACTTCATTTTTTGAGTTATCTTCTCCATAGGGTTGAACAATATACTTAGCTCCCCTTGAAACTGTACTTCTTATACACCTAGTGATACCACTTGTGCATGAAGTGCAGTTTGCAGTTGCATAGGTTTATTCTTCTCATTATCTTGTTCTTGTTTCCATCTCCAAACTTTTATACACTTTCCTTTTTGTTTGTTCATGGTATCCTTCATCTTTTGCTATTTAGGTGGTTTCACAAAGCCACTTCTACAATATTGTGCAATATGTCCATAATTATTGCATTTGTAGCATACAACACTATAGTTCACTAAATGAACATATGAATTATATAGTTCACTAAAGGAACATATGAATTATAGTTTCTACTTGTCCACCCATAAGAACTTTTATTTTTGTTCCATCCATCATTATATCTCACTTGTGTTCTACACTCTCTTGCCTTATGTCCAAAATCATTGCATGAGTATCAATAGCCATAAAAGGTACTCTTGAACCTGCATGTATTCACTTGCCTCAAAGGAAATGACTACTTGAAATTATCCTTGTTAACTTTAGGAGGAGTGCTTAACTTTGGGCTTTCCTTAGCTTTGATTCTTCACCTTTGATGGGACTTTTAAGGATTTCTTCATTGCTCTTTGGTTCTTCTTTACTTGACTTCATTGATTTTCTCCATATCCAAGTCCTTTCTTATTGAATGGTGACCTCTGTTTATTTAATATAACATCCAAAATCTCGGTACTCTTATCAAACTTGAGGTTCTTGTTCAACTTGGAGGATGTCTTTTCTAGTTCTTTTCTTAAAGAAACTATCTTAGACTCTTAACATTTCACAATCTTCTTTCTTTTTCTCTAATTAGACCCTCACTTCCTCTTTCATCTTGTATCCTTCTCTCATTTGACAATTTAGCTCGACAATTATTTTCTCAGATTTTTCGAGACTTCGTACTACCTCTACATTAGATTCATTGTTCTCTTGAACTTGTAGCTTTAGCTTTTGGTTCTCCTTTCTAAGCCTCTTGATCTCAGTATAGGCATGATGGAGTTCCTCCTCAAGATCCACTACATTATGATCTTCGTTATTTTCTTCTTCTAAGTTTATATCAACATTATCATCATATTCTTTTAACTCTTTTTCTTCTAAGTTCATCTCTTCTTTTCTTCCACTCACAAGGTGGTTTTCTCTTTCAACAATATCATCTTTTGTTTCTATTGTCATTTGTGTTCCATTTGTCACCCCATTATTTTTGCTTGCTTTTTTGTCATTACTTGCATTTGATTTTGTTTTTGCTTGTTGATTAACACTCTTCTTGGTATTACCTTTTTCCTTGTTTCCTTTTCTTCTTGCCATGTGTGCTCTTTTAGATCTACCTTGAAGTGGTTAGACTATTCGAAGGAACCGACTCTGATACCAATTGATGAGCACACAATTATATTGAGAGGGGGATGAATCATTATAATACAAAATTTTACCAATTTAAACTTAATTAATCACAACAATAATAACCATACAAGATTTTGACAATTAAGAACACGAAAACACCAAGATTTATGTGGAAACCCTTACGAGAGAAAACCATGGTAAAATATTGCTTTTATATAAATCTGTTTTACAAACTTTTTAGGCACCAACCTACTAGAGGCACCAACCCCTCATTCACTTTGTGAGCACCAACCCACTAGAGACACCAATGCCTCATTCAATTTGTAAGTACCAACCCACTAAAGGCATCAACCCCTACAACTGAATTCGTAGGCACCAACCTACTATGCAATAGGATCACTATCTTTTTGTGAATGACTTCTTCATTCAAATCAACAAGGTCTTCTCTTCAAATCTACTTATACTCTTCTCTATGGGTGATCCCACAATACTGGTTTACAATTTTTGGCCAAACTGGACATTGAACTGATTTTTTCTAACTAGATCTTTACTTTGCGGGCACCTATAGCTGACTAAGCAAGGTAGGTGAAGATGATGCAAACTAACGTTTGTGGTACAACCACATGAATTCTAAATATACTTTTTAATTTGAAATCAAGTGCACTTCTTTTTCATCTCCTTGGCTCGTTTTTGAGTAAACACCATTTTTAAAGAGTGACACTCAACAGCCTTAACACAACCTTTTTCCATGAAAGGGATAAAATTCTATTTTTGAATTTAGATTTATACTTCTAATATCTAGTGCTTTAGTGGTTTCCTTAGTGTTTTGTGAATATTTTTCTTTATCAAGTTTAGTCCGACAATTCTAATTCTTATAAGCGTTGTATAACTTCTTTTTGTATGTATTTGAAATTTAATTTTTGTTGGATCAAGGACTTCAATATCTGGTGCAATCATATTTTCAATTTTTTGATAATCTGCTATTTTTCCACATGTGAAGAACAAAGAGCTTGATTTTCGGTGAAAAACCTACATTTACGATAAATAAAAAATAAATATAATAATAAAATAAAATTTATTTAAAATTATAATTTTTGGGAAGCTTATAGTAAGTACTACATACTTACCAAAATAAATTTTAAATGAATTCATTTGATCCCCCAAAAGGTAAATCAAAAGTGGTTTTATTAGCATTTTGATGGGTTAACAAAGGAGACTCTAGCCATAGAACATAGTTTAAAACTAAGGGTTCTGTCCGAGAGGTTTTGATCTGGTATTTGATAAACCCTCTTCAATTAGATGTCCTTCGTCTGGAACTTTTTGAGCTTAAATCATTATATTTTCTAAAAATATCGCGATTCCAACCATCCGTCTCTGAAATTGTAAACTAGCTTTGTGGGATCACCCCGATAGATATGTTATAAACCTTCTTCTATTTCTACATAAACTTCTCCTTTATCTCTACATGAAATCTTCACACAAAATTGCTATAAACTCTTCTTTCAAATCTGCTATGAATCTTCTTTAAATCTGCTTAGAATTTTGCTCAAATTTGCTGCTCAAATATGCTCCATAAGTCTTCTTGAAATTGCTTCTTGAGTCTGCTCATATCTGCTTCATAAGTTTACCTGTCTTTGAGTGATTTATAATTTTATCTATTATTCCACACATATCTTCTCATGGACAATCTCCTTCTTATTATCTTCTAATTGCTGCTCCTTGTCTTCTTAATATTCTTCACTACCCTCGTTTATAAATCTTTTTATATTAGATATCACACTATACTCCTCTCCACATTTTTTTTTTAATATCCAATACTCCATACACATCTCTCACTCTTTTTTTTCACCCACATCTCTCCACACACACACTTTATATACCTTTTTCAAGGTAGGCGAATCTTAACGTACATCTTAATTCACAAAGAGAGGCGACTAGTCATGCACCCTTTCATAACATTGTTTAGTTTCCTTTAAGTAATTGTTTCCTTTATAGATGCAATTTTTTAGGCGCTCCTTTTTATTATTTCATCGTTGTCTTTAATAACATAGTTGCTACTTGTAAATAAGAATTATTTCCATCCTTTTGACTTACTAATCACATTTTTTATTATTATCTATATAAGACAAAAATTTGTCTTTATGTGGGACCTTTTGTCCTCATGTGGGGAGCACTCCTCTAGATAGTCAACCATTTCTAGATATTTTTTGTTCCTTAATAATTATTCTTTAATCGCTGGTGTTTTTAACTTTTGTAGATTTTTCATTTTCATCTCATATGGAATTTTGTCTTTTATTCATTTTGTCTTATCTACTTTTTTATTAATATAAGTGCTATCTTAATCAAATAAATTTATCACATATAATCACACCTTTTTAATATATTGGTCTGTTGCCTTAATGCTGTCTAATGCAATCATTGATCAATACTTCTTGTGAAGTCAGCTATGAGATATGTGATGAAGAAACTCACTCATAATATTAATTCCATCTATTGCTTATTAATCAAATCATCAATGACAATTTTCTCATCATATTCAATGTAATTTGAGCATGCCACATACATAGTCTACATCACTTTAGTGATTACACATATCTATGTCCCATTTAGCAGAGGTGATTAATATACATATTTATAACATAAATACTTGGTCTTCTCTTCAAATATGGTCGGCCAAGTTCGGAAATTCAAATAACACAAATACTCCCTCATATAGTCAACCAGTCTTCATAAAATAAGTGTTCTTCATAGCTTCTAACTGTAGACTTCATAACAGGTGAGAATCTTCATATGTTGCTCATAAAGTTGGTCCATGAAGTCGGCCCCTATAATATCATGAAGACTTTGTTTTAATCGCTGCATATTATAATTTCCAAAATATACAATCACTCCCTCATGCATGTTTAGAAATCTACCACCGATGATCACATAAACATTTTGCAAGGACATGCCACCAATCTAAATTCATAACTCTTTCTTGTTATTAATCGAGACTCAAAACCAAGGTGTGGTCGCTATTAACCTTCCTTCCATTCTCTCTTATGCAACTCTTCATCCTTTTTCTCAAGTACTCAACATTCCTTTTCTTGCCTTGTGATAACATTATTTTCTTGACATCGATTATGCTTTGATATCAAATACAACTTCCGACAATCTTGACTATCTTGACTAAGCACTTTTGACATCAATGAAAATCATCCAACAATATCCTCATTCTTCCTTTGACATTAATGATATCAATCTTCATTAATATGCCTTTGACATCAATGACAATATTTCCAACAACTTTCACATCAAATCTCATTGGAAGAGATCGTAAAACATTTTGTACAATTGTTTCCTCCTCTACCTTTTCTCCAAGTCCATAGATAGTGTTGACAACTTCATCCATATGAAGTAGGTAGGTGTCAATATCCTCTTCATCCTTCATCTTCAAACTCTCAAATTGTATTATGTGGCTTTGAAGCTTGGCCTTCTTCACCTTGTTGTCTAGTTTATTTGCAATACATGACCACCGA
This sequence comes from Sequoia sempervirens, assembly GCA_007258455.2. Taxonomy (NCBI): domain Eukaryota; kingdom Viridiplantae; phylum Streptophyta; class Pinopsida; order Cupressales; family Cupressaceae; genus Sequoia; species Sequoia sempervirens. The sequence goes on from VDFB02081570.1 coordinate 42,192, forward strand.
TTTGGCTAATCCACACGAAATTTCATTTTTAGCTTTGGCATTGTTCTCGCTTGTTTTCTTTTCAGCTTGATCCATTAATGGGCTGTAGGGGGAGTATAGCCAACTTTGATAGATCACCAAATATCATATCCTAGGGCATTCAAGTAAGTCTCCATCCTTATGCTCCAAAAAACATAATTTGATCCATCAAATAGTGGTGCCTTATTTGAGAAAAGTCCAAATCCTTCCACCATGTGTGTTTCCAAGATCTACCTTCTAATGCTTAGACTAACTTTGAAGGATCTCACTTTGATACCAATTGATGAAACACACACTTATACTGAGAGGGGGGATAAATCAATATAGATTAAAACTTTACTCCTGAACTTAATCAAGCATAACAATATTACTTCAAGTCCTAATTATCCATAGCAATATCATTCATGAAAGATGTAACAATTGAGAACATGCACAAGAGACACATAATCTTATGTGAAAACCCTTAAGGGAGAAAACCACGACAAAATCTTGTTTGTATTAATATTCTTACAAAATTTGTAGGCACCGACCCACTGAAGACTCCAATCGCCACCACTTAGCACCAACTCAGTAAGAGACTCCAATCTCTTTAACAAGAGGCTCCAACCTCAAGATCTCCACAAGTAGGAGGCTCCAACCTCCACAAGAATAATATGTTAATTTAATTTGCAACTACCTTATCGCCTTCACTCAAATCTGCCAATTTTTCTCTCATAAATATGCAATGTAGTCTTCTCAAATCTAGAATAATGTCTTCACAAAAATTTAAAATAAAGTCTTCACAAAATTTGCAATGATGTCTTCAAAGATCTGCTAATAAATCTATTATATGCCTACTTTAAAAACTTTGATTTTACTTTTTTAGTTCTGTTCTTGAACAAAAATATATTCACTAATTTCTTGCCCTCAAAATCATTTCACAACATGCTCTTATATCTTCTCAAAGGTGGTGACCTAATTGAAAAGACACACCTTTGCAAGAGGGGCAACCTTTGATATATACACACTTCATATGGTCGACCAACATAAATACATTTTAATTTTACTATTTTCTTTGCCCAATTCTGGGCACACTCTTCTAGGGGGGTCAGCCCAAATTTGAGACTCCAATTCAATTTCTATTTTATTTTTCCAATCTTTTAATTTAATTTCTATTTAATTAGCTTTAGCACCAAGGGGGTGATCAAAATTAATTTTATTTGGAGTCATTGCTATTATCAAGAGGCTGTTGACATCAATGACAATACTTTTTCCAACATTACCTTCTTAAAATATGATTAAACTATATGTTCACTTTCACGAGGATATAATAAAGAGGAATATCTTAAAATGATACACTCAAAAGAATTTGTTTATTATGCTTGTTTTTAAGACAACATTAATCAAAATCAACTGACTTGTTAGTTCCTAATAGAGTACTATAGTATCTGGTCTATGCATTCTTTTGTTAATTCTCAACTATTTAACCAACAATATTCCTTCATTATTCTAATAAGTTACAACCAAATATTTGATATTTGATTGATTTTAAAATTACAATAAGATGTTATTCACTTTTAAAATTAAATAAAGTAAAATTCATTTTTCTTGCAAGGCTAGATAGGAGTGTGAATGGAATGAGGCTTCCCGATCTTATGCAAGGAATGTTTTGTGATATATGGATATGATTGTAAACCATGGCCTCATAAGGGGTACATATTTAAGATATGTGAGCTTGGTTAAATCTTCTTTCATTATTTTCTTTTAAATTATTTTCAACACAAATTAAATGTTTAAATAAAAAATCATATCTTTGGCACGTGCTAGTAAATTTAATATTATA
>VDFB02081571.1:0-14425 GCA_007258455.2 Sequoia sempervirens
ATGATAATCGCACATGACATTAGAATCACGACGGTGAGGGTGGAGCACAACCTGCAGATGAAGTTCATGGTTTGCATCCCTTTACTTTAGAGTATGTAGAGCGTGATCAACATGTTGAGCATGATCAGGCTAGAGAAGATTAGGAACATGATGTGGCCCCATCAGGTAAAGAGGACCAATCTAAAGTTCTTTTAAACATATTTAATTGCAATTGGTGTATTAATTAATGTAACCTTTCGTGTTTCAACTTTAGAGCATGTAGAGTGTGATCAACGTGTTGAGCATGATCAGGATAGAGAAGATCAGGAACATGATGTGGCCCCATCAGGTAAAGAGGACCACTCTAATGTTCTTTTGAACATATTTAATTTCAATTGGTGTATTAATTAATGTAACCTTTCGTGTTTCAACTACAAATCAGGATTTAGAGGGTGTTCAACAAGTTGAGCATGAGTCTATAACAGAAGTTCAGGAACATGATGTGGACCCATCAGGTAAAGAGAACCACTCTAATTTTCTTTTAATTAATGAAATACTTGTAACAATAATAATAAAACATATTAGTTTAACATTTCTTTGTTATTGAAGTAGACCCCCCCTTGTAGCGGCGTCCATGTCATGAGAAGATGACTAGGCATACATTAAGATCATGAGAAGAGGGAAAAAAAACTAAAGGGGGGACATATGATTTAGAAAATGATACTCCACTTCATATTTTTTTAGCTTTAAAAAAGAAACAAAAAAAGGTGATTGTAATCATATCATGACAACCATATTTTTGATAATATGTAAAAACTAAAATAATGAATATTATATGTTAATGAATGAATGTGAATATGTTAATTAATGAATGTTATATGTTAATGAATAAGATGTTATATATGTTATTAATGGATGAATAGGCCAAATTTAAATATATGTTATATGATTGGGTATAATGGGGAATTGAGAGTGATGTGAGGGGCCAAATGAGCTTCCAACTGTCACATGGTTATTTTATTAAGTAGAAATATTAAATATTCGAAACAAGAAGAAGCTCAATAAGGTAATGAGCAATGAAATGCATCATTTAGGCATCAACCAGCTGCAAGATGAAAGAAAGTGCTAACTTTCCACTATGGTGGCAGAAAAATGATTCTTTATACCCTAAATCCATGCTCTGCATCATAATTTGAAGTTGTTTCCATTCCAATATTCTGAGTTTAGTTTGTTTGTATGGCTTTGTATGAATACCACATTGTGTTGTGTGTGGATTTGGTTTCAAAGCTCTGTTTCTTCTATTTTTAGTGGTGACATAACTCTAAAATTTGACTTTTGTGCATAACAGGTTAGTGGAAAAATTGACAACTCTGAAGGGTTTAGAGGCTCGATTGAGATAGATACATGGATATTTGGATCTTGTTGTTGATGGGAGGCTTCGACTTAACCATGAAATTTTGTACCATCTACAGGTATGCAAAAGTTTCTCTACTTACATTCATTCTTGATCATAAATGTTGTAAATGATATTAATGCTTCAAACTTAAGATTAGTTTCATTGTTATAATGATCAAAATGTTATACTTTGCTATACATTCAAGCATTCTCTTACCCCCTACCCTTTGCTCTCTCCCCCCTCACTTTTAAGGTACCTTTGTCTTACAAAAGATTCATTTCTATCTCATTTACACAAATTTTATCTAAAAGGCAGAATTGAATAAAGATATGCAAAGATGATGGATTATGTCTAAACAACAACTTTTCCATCTTATATGCATCTTTATTCTGTTTGGAATAGTTTAGAGCTTGAATAATGCTTGTATATGCATGTGTAAAATAGAGAACCCTAATATTGAGATTGGATTTAAACAGCATCCACTTCAAGTATTTTTAGGTAGAAATGATATTTTAAGGTAATACAAATTCCACACACATTATTTTTAGGCATTGCATTGAGAGTTTTTCTTTTTTATACCTACTCGGCTAGACATGGAGTATATAATATTATTGGTTCTGGGTTTTACAGTAGATTCATTTTCATAGAGGAAGACTAAAATCTTTTTAATGTCCTGTTAGGTGTGAAAGCATATGAATCACTTGCTCAAGGCACCATTTTGTATTCATCCAAAAACTGGTTTGTTCTTTTTTATGTTTCTTGCATGTTCTTTTTTTAGGCTCTAGAGATGTAGCTCGGCTCTTTCCTTGCACTTTTCATCTATTTTGATGATTATAGTAGATTGTCCTCATAATTTTTTATGTAGATTTGTTTGTAACCTTATTTTCTACCAATCAATTTGCAAACCAGTCACATATTAAGGACCATTTCACTAACTTGTAGTCATCCATTATTTCATATGTTGCAGGTTGTGTCTGTGTGCCAATAAATCCTGATGATTGTGAGAATTTTAATCCTACAAGTGTACCCAATCTTTCTCAAGTAAAAGTATTACCTTATTTTATAGTACTTTAAATGGTTAATTGAAGGTGCTTCTTTAGATCTGAGATAGTTGAACCCTGGATTAAAATATGGTATTAGATGGGAAGTATAATGATAAAATTGAGGTCCATTGAACAAAAATTATGAACATAATTTACTGGACTATGAATAGTGTTACAATTATAATTATTTCTGCTTTACCTACCTTTGCATTAATGAAAAAGATAGTAGATATTGGAAGTTCATTACATGTCTCATGTATGTGTTAGTATTTTAATTTTGTTTAAGTTGTTCAAGAGCTTGATTAGGTCAAGAATATTTTTTACAAGCTCGGTTCTCTTGACACTACTCAACATTTTCCCTACTCATTTTCTCTTCAATCCAGATGTTTCTTAACTCCTTCCCTTGTTAGCCCTTGGTTGTTCTCAAGTGTAATGCTTTTTCTATGCATCTTGCAGTCTGTATGTGTGATCAGTCATCTCTTATGAAGCATGGATAACCTTTCATGGAATTTTTGTTGTGATTAGACAATTGCCATTGTGAGAATAATCATTTAATTTGTATGGAAGTAAGCATTTTTCATATTATTTGACTTGGTATTGTAAACTTGTCTTTGCAAAAGCAAGATTCTCTGGGGGAACAAATGAGATGGGGTTTACAACACCATAAATGGTTGGCATTATCAATATATTGCTTATAAAGGTACATTACCAAGTAAAATGGAATGTGCAATGACAATTGGTCTCAATTCAAAATATGAATGTAAATTGCATACTTTTGAGGAGTAAGTATATTCTATGATTTAAAGAACCCAAAAATAAGAAAATTAATAGGTTCCATCTGTTTACTTGCTCTTAGACACTTGTTTAATCGACGAGACCCTTAGAATGTCTTGCTGATAACCAACAGTGTTCAAAACTCTTGAAGAGGTCAGATCGGTGTGACATTGGATCTGTCTTGTCAACGAAAGTCATTGGCAAGACATAGACTATCAGAGTGAGTTTTCTATCCTATGCCGATGATTGATCTCTCACTGATGGGTTGGCTTCGGTGGTCATTGCCAAGAGTCTCTGCGATGACATGGTGTAGGTCTATTTAAAACTCCCAAAGAGGTCAGATCAGTGTGACATTGGGTCTATCTTGTCGACATAAGTCATCAACAAGACATGGACTATCAGAGTGAGCTTTCTATCCTGTGCTGATGATTGATCTCTCGTCGATGGGTTGGCTTCGGTGGTCATCACCAAGAGTCTTCGCGATGGTAGATTTCAATGAATATATTTTTTTTAAATTGCATTGTTTCGTCGCAATTTCGACGAAGGCCACCGACGAATCACCGAAAAGGTCTGACGAAGTTGCTATAAGGCTTCGTCGTAACTCCTTACCCATTTCGTCGAAATGGCAACGAACTTCTGGTGTTGTTTCGACACTTTAGAAGAGCCATTGCAATTGCATTTTGGTTACAATTCGTCGGTGGATACACGAAGTTGTCATCGATATTTCGATGAACATCTGACTCATTTTATGATGCTGACGACCAAAAAATCTGCGATGTTATTTCAACGTTTAATTCGTCATCAAAATTTTGACAAAAAAATGGTGACGAAAATTCTTTTGTCAATTCGTTGATTGTTCGACAAATGTTTGTCGAATGACCGACGAATGTTTATTGAAAAATGGAGTCAAATTCAGTAGTGATGCAGTCCACCATCACATTCTGCTATACTTATTTATCATTTATCTTCTTTCTTTCTTTAGGCATTTTTCTTTATGTCTTCATAAAAACTTGACATGATAATGTACTACTCATGATTTAGAATGGAATTAATATTTCCCTTGCACACATGCAAAGCAAGTGCACTTGAATTTATTATATGAAAATGAAAATAAAGTCTAAGTAATTTGAAATTGTCCCAACCTTGAAATGATAAAATATATGTTTATTGTGGTGTGATTGTGAAATGAAGCATTCCAAAGAGTTCTATAAGAATACTTTAAATTTTTATAAATAAAAATTACGATTAGCAAAATTTATATTTACTTTTCAATCATTTTTTATACAAAATTTGATATTAGCTAAATTATATTTGCAACAATGAATTTCCAAATGTTTGAAATACCTTAGTGCATTTAATTTACTTTATTTTTAAAAAATAGAGAATTAAAAAAAAAGTTAAATTATATTTGCAAACTAATATATTTAAAAAAAAAACCTGTCGTGTTTAGAATAGTTAGGTTAATTTATTTTACAAAAGCAACATTCAAGAATTTAGTATTAGCATTCCAAACATAAATATACTACTTAAGTTACGAAATTTTGCAAAAGCAATTATTTTCAACAAAAAAATATTTTCCCTTCCAAAGCATTGGCATTAGTGACAAAACAATATCTAAAATAGATTAGATGTTACATTCATATTTTCAAATTCAAAAGAAGCATTGTTTAATTACAAGTTACAAATAAATAACCCTAATAGCTTGAATTTTAATCCAGAAAACTATTTCTAATTTTATTAAATTGAAAATATTTTTGTATTCGCATGCACTCTTTCTAAGGATGAATGACGTTTAAAGCAGTACATTTGTAGAGTCTTCATTAAATTGCGAGAAGAGTGTAGTGCAAGCATCATCATGGCTTATGGTGTGAAGTTTAATTCTGTAGCAAAGTATTATTTCTGAATTCCTTTTCAAATTTTAAGTTTAGGCAACAAATAGATGGCACTGCAATGACTTGTTTTTGGGTTTGTGGTGATAGCAAAGGCAATTTCTTTGAGCTTTGTATACTCCTCCCTCCGCAGGATCATCGATTCAAATCTCCATTACCCCTCTTCTATATAGATCAATGGGTAAAACTTCACTATGTGATTTTACTTGGAAATTTAAGAAGATTCTTGAACCATTTTTCTCCTTCATTAAGCAAATTGGTTGTTTGTACTTGGGTTTTCCTTTCCTCTCATTTCTTTTTTTAATATTATATTTTTCTAACTTTCATTGCTTTGAACTCACAAAGATTTAGTGTCTGTTGTGTCATGCATGGATGATACTTATTCAAAGAGTTGTCATCTAAAATTTTCACTAATTTTTTCCTTCTGCCAGAAGAATTGTTTAAATCTTCTTTTGTGTTTTCTCTATTTCTTGCACTTGCCTTGGAAAATGGTGGATACCCTCCTAATCACTTATGTGCCCATTAGTTGTTTTATGTCAAGAGTTTTGGGTTCACGAGTCTTGTTGTGAAGAAGCCCGTTATCTACTAGATTTGGAATTTCTATATTAGACTTTCAATATTTTGTTGGAATTTTTTTTTTGATGAATATTCAAACTTTAATTGAATAGTTAAAAAATGTAAGCATTTATTTCATTATACTAATTGGTCCAATTATTATTGTGGTAAGAAATGAATTTGAATATGAATGGAATAATAATTAGGTTTACTGAATCTAATTATATATAGGAGTATGAAATCGTCATATGATCTCACCTTGCCCTTCTGAGTCTTCGACTGTGGTCTAAAATGAATTGACTTCTAGTCTATTGTGAAAAAGATTCTTAATTAATGTTTTCTACTTCTTATTTTCAAAACTGATAGGCAATCATTAATTTATTTTTAAAATGCATATTAAAGTTAGTGTCTATTTCCCAAAAAAAATAGTATTAGTAATTTGTAAATAATTTTCTCAAATGCTTAGAACAATTTGACAATCAAATTTATATAGTTTATGCTTAATTTGAGGAGAAAAAAGTATTTACTATTAATTGCTTATTAACTATATAATTAAATATGGCTAATCAAGACATAGACCTTACAAAATGAATCATACATCTAACCCCAACATCTCCCAACTCAACATCTACATTGAAAAGACAAATTCAAAATGACCAATCAGGCTTCACAAATGAAAAGGCGCATAGCTAAGATCTATACTAACAAAACTTATATATGATCATTGGATTATGCTATGGACAAACTGATTATGGCATTTTTGTTTTCATGTGCATCCTATAATAGGTTGTGTCTTCCCTTGCTCCTTGATCAAATGTTCTCAATATTTTCTTTTGTCATTGATATGTCCAACTACCCATCACTTGATTTGTCCATTGTCTCCCGTTTCTTCATCTATATATGTATCTACATATGTATGCATGCATGTATATATATGCATGTATACATATGTACAAGTATATTCTCTACATATGCAAACATATAAATATAGGTGCTATGATCGACATCCTACCTAACAAATTCATACCTTGTACACATCTTTACATATCATGCACGGTGCAATGGGAATAAAAAACCATGGAAGTTTTAACTCTCCCAACTACTTCAAAGGATAACTAATCGCCATATCTTCAAATTTTTATAGCTCATAAATTCTTTGTCATGTATAGGCTTAAACATGGCTACTATAGACATAAAACTTACAAAAATTATAAAAAATCAATCAAGACATACTAAATGAAATATGGATAGTCTAAATCTACGAGAACAAAATTAACATTTGTCCTTTCCCTTATGTTTTGAACAAACTCATAATGAGCTTCTTCTTTCTACCCCCACCTTACACTACACTATGTAATAGTTTCTATTCCCATTAATATGTCCAATTACCTTCCATTTAATTTTTCTATTCTAATCTATTTGTTTAAAATCAAGCAATGTCATTTCTTTATAACATGTAAAGATCTCTATATGTTTCCATCTACGTATATGTACATGTATATATGTCTCTATATGTATCTAAATATAAATGTATGTATATATATGCATATATATATCAATGTCTTCAGAATATATAAATATCTACCTATGTATTTACCTATATTTGTCTATATGTATATACTTATGTATGCCATATTCTAGCAATTCGACAATGATAAATTCCACACCATGATTTGCAAGTGATAAATTTGGATTCAAACCACCGTACATGGATATCGTCAAATATCGTCAAATACGACATCATAGCAGCATACTATCTACCGAACTGCCCTAACAACTACTTGCCATTCTAGAAACAACTACTAACGTAATTACCATAACAATTTCAAATTTCAGTCACAAATATTTTGCTCCCTTGTAGGGACTCCGGCTCTTTCAGAGCACTTGTTTATTTTGATGATAACTTTTTTTATTTCAAGTTTTTTTTCTTTAAATAAATCTTATAAAAAGCGGTTATAAATAAGATTGATATTTTTGAGGTTCTTTTGGATAGAATAGAATAGAAGATTTTAATATCTAAAGGCAAAAAACAACATATATTATACTCAATCATTTTGCATTATTGATTTTTTGCTATTTGTTTTATTGATAAATTCTTCTCTTATCTCCTTTTCCTCTTTAAATATAACTTTTATATATATATATATATATATATATATATATATATATATATATATATATATATATATCAAGTTCAAATGAGTGACTATGTCGTATGTTTGTCTTTGGATTTGTTATATATATATATGGCATACGGAAAATTCACCGCTAGCAATTCACCGACGGAAAATTCACCGCCAACAATTAACCGCCATGGAAAATTCATTGACAGAAAATTCACCACCAAGTAAAATTCACCGTCAGCAATTCACCGCAGCGGAAAATTATCCGAATTAATATTTTTAATAAAATCAAAGTTATCAAAAAATATATTAAAAAATATTAATGCGGTTAATTTTTTTCCATGTGAATTGTTGGCGGTGAATTTTACTTGGCGATGAATTTTTCATCGGTGAATTGCTGACAGTGAATTTTCCTAGAGCCATATATATATATAATCAATCAACCAATTTTTTACTATTATATTATAAATTTTTAATTTTTAATTAATTAATTACATCTATCTAAAAGATACTAATACACACACACACACACACATATAGTTTTTGAACATGTACAAACATGCAATGATGTAAGAACAATGCAAGGAGTAGACAAAGGCATGTGGTGCGTATACAAAACAACAAAAGTAAACAAAAGTGCCTCTCATTTACCGCAAATGCCACCAATGTCAAGCCTTCGACTCTGTCCCTATGGATACTAGAAAGGACTTCCTTCCCTTTGTCTTCCCACAAACCTCCTACCTCTGCTCTAATACTCATCCTAAACCCAAAAATGATCCTATAGCCTTCATGTCTTTAGTATGAGCAGGAAGGACTTTTCTCTCACATGGTGGAAGGAAGACTGAAGCTTGACAGGAACCTGGTGCTCTGGTCAGTGATAGGATGGATGAGGAGCATGTCCCGAAAGTCCTGAGTCCAGGATTTAAGCCACAGCCTCTGTCCTTTTGCCCAAAACATAATTTTTCTCCTGGGAGGTGATGGTTTGAGGATCCCACGAAATTTATTCAGAGGCAGAAGGACACTCTAAATGAGTTAGTGGGGCTGAACCCCCATCTCAGCCCTCTGAGCAGCTGACTGGAGTGATCCCTTTGCGAAGTGAATCAAGCTGGTCTCATGCAACTGGTTGCTCCTGCACCTGAAAATGGGAATTCTAGCTTCCTCTGCACTCTGTTTTGTGTGGCACCCTCCAAAGATCCTGGGCCCTGTGAAGAATGGAAACACGCCCATGTTCTGGCAACTGTTCCTGAAGCCCCTGTGCATGCCTCCGCGGGTCCCTTTGTCCAGAAGCATAAATTACCTCCATCCTAGTTTGACTGATTATATAATCTCCCCTTTGGATCATGTGGGAGATGCACGTGATCTCATTCTAAAATCCTGTCAACCCAAGGCCCTCTCAGCCAATAAGGGATTTTGAGTCGCGGCCCCTTTGCCAAAAAATTCATCACTAGGGTTTGCACCATTATTGATATCTTGAAACTTGTGCATCACTTTGTTAGAATCCACTCTCTTGTGGAACCTAGACTTAATCCTTAAATTATGAAGGCTTACCACTCATGTTCTTTTCATGCAACTTGATTGGTCATAAAATCATTGGATGCATTGCAATCAAATCATCAAGATTAAAGGTAATTAGTCTTGTAGACACTAAAAAAATGTCTTAGTCTACAAGCGTCATTTTTTTTGGTCTTCGTCTCCGCATAATTAAATAATTTTAATTATTTAATTATTCTTGATCACATTCTTCTATTAATTAAATATTTTTTAATTATTTAATTAATTCACTTCTTAGCTTTATTCTATCTTGATCAATTAAATAAATTAATTGTGTCACTAGTTCCCCCCTTTTCTTTAATAATTAAATAAATTATTATTTATTCAATTATTTCTTTATCACCTTTCGTCTATAGTCAAAAAATTAAAGTTAATTATTTAACTATTCACTTATCCTCTAATTCCTCTATGGTTAAATAATTGTCAAAATTATTTAATTATCCCCCAACCCTCTCTTTCATTAAATAATTAATTCAAATTAATTATTTATTGCTCTTTCCCATTTTCTCCTATTTAATTAAAATGATTTTATAAATTGTTTTAATTAAATGCCCACTTGCCTTTCTCCTCAAATAAATAATTCTGAAAAATTATTTGTTCCTCCACTTGTCCATAGAGTTCCCCTTTCTAAGCGAGCCAATGATTTCCTAAATTTTAATTTCAATTCACGGTCCCTCTCCTACCTGTCTCTATTTTTAACTTTTGTCGACACCTTTTGCCTCTTTTCTAATCTTTGGAATTATCCATTTTGTAACCCTGTCTCATAACCTCATCCGTCGATCTGAATCTCTCAGATGATCGGTCTGCCCATCTACTTTGAATAATAGTTGTCTATAAAGCAGCTTCCTCTCCTCCATTTTTCCTTAGGCAATCACTTCATTCCTAACTTTCTTTGTTGCGTAGTTTGTGGTATTTCTGTTAGGACTACAAATCCTATAAGTATATTTGCAAAAGAAGAAATAGGAGAGACAAGAGATTAAACTTCAATGGGGAGTGCTTTGTTTCTTTTTTTTTTTCATTTTGCTCTCTTCATTTGATTGTTTTCTCTTGTTTAGATTGGGATATTAGCTTAGAAGTGTTGTGGTTGTCATTATTAGCAAGGTTAGCTTGATTTTCCCCATCTTACATTGGTGAACCTGACGTGAAGACAAGATAATGCAGGATATGTACAAATTTTTATTTATTTTTGTAGGTTTTCAATATGGAATGACACAACTGAGACGCACAACGACGCAAGTGCTAGGAAACGATGCAACTATTAAGAGAAATGATGTAATTGTTTGGAGGGTAATCGGATTTAAAAGTACGATGTATCTATGGAAAACAATGGCATATTCATGGGCGGGAAAATTTGAATTCAAAATCTTGACGCAACTGCTCTAGTGTGACACAACACAATGATGCATCTGCAGTCCCAAACAATGCAACTGCCTGTTGGTATAAATTTTTCTATTTTTCTATTTGCTTTCAATCTCTTTCTTTTGGGTTTTCAAGTAAGTTAGGGTTTTTGTGTTTTGATAGTTTCTTTTTAGCATGTTGCTTTAGAATCCAAGGAGTTCTAAAAAATTGTTTCTTTAGAAACAACAAAAAAATTGAGCTCTTTTATTAGTCTAGATTTAAGTAAATTTCTCTTGTTTGTTTTCCAACTACAACTTGCATCAAGATCATAAGGGTAAAAAGAACTTGCATATATCATTCATATAGATTTAAAAGGAACACAAAACTACATTCTCTCACTCATGGGCATTAAAATGAACTTGCATCAAACATCATTGGTATAAAAAGAATCTGCATGTCTTCAAATAATAAGAAAAGGTTAACATTTACAAGTGTCTTTTGTGTTTTGTGGTTTGCAAACTGTCATAGAGTGTGTATGCACTCCTCTCGCACCATTTGGCGATCTTAAGGATCAAAAGCATCTCTTTGGTATTTGTATAATCACACCCCACATTTGGATTTTGGGCTTAAAATGAACCCCATGCGAGTGTGAGGCAAAGGTGTTGTGTATGCTCTCTCCTTGTGCTTCGTGCAATATTGGATGATCAAAAACATCCTTGTATTGTTTTTGTTACCTTTAGAAGGGCCTAGCTTGAAAGAGGGAATGAATCCAACCATTTTTTGGCTCGGGCTGGTATATAAAAGGATAAGACTAAACTGTTAAGTCCTCACGACAGTCTTTTCCCTTTTTGTACAATGTCACTTGAAACAAGGTACCTATTATAAAATGTATAAGAGCCCCTAGTGGAGTGATTAAAGCCTTAAGTGGCTTGTTGGATGCTTGTGGGGAGTTGTGTCCCCAAGTATTCACTAAGAACCTTTGTGTATAGTGGCCAAAATCCCTTTCACTTGCCAGCACAGGAATGGTCGTTTTGAAGCCGCCCATGTCTTCACTAATCATGTGTAGAGGTAGAAATTCCTCTTTGGGGAATTAAGACTTGGTGAGCCCGAGAAGTGAGTGTCGTGGAGGGGAGCTAGTGCCACCAAGTCTCTAGTTGTCCACCTTGTTTAAGTGGTTGGAGAAATCTAAGTGGGGATCTAGCAGGTGGCATCTCTTGAGAAGCCATAGGTTGTGAAGTGTGTTTGAAAGTATCTTTTACACATTTAAACATCTTACACATTCAGACCAAACAAAAAAATAATTGCTTGTGACTGTATTCTATGTTTTCCAATCAAATCTCATCAAAACCAATCAAAATTCATTCAAAAACTAGGCCAAAACCATCAAAACTACAAAATCAACATTATGTCACCACAACTGTTATTTTGAACCGCAACTGATATTTTGAGCCGCAATTGATCACTAGAAAATCGCAATTGTTATACTATACCACATTTGCAGAAAATCGAGACACAACTATCATCCTAAACCACAATTGTACTCTGGAAACCCACAACCTAAAACAACACATTTGTAGAAAATAGAGCCGCAATTGCCTGATAATCAAAAAATTTCAAAATCCTTTTCTAAAATTTGATCAATTCATTTTACAATGATCCTGACTGCTAAACCAAAGACTTGTGCCTTTACCAATTTATCCCAAACTTACCATTTATGATTTCATTATAGGTTACTTTCCTCATCCTTTGCATTACATGAATCAATTTTAAACCTTAGGTTGCATCTCCCTTTCAAATTTTTTACATAGGAAGACCATTAAGCTTTTGAATAGTCCTTGGTTGCTTATCCAATTTTTCATTGACCTTCATCCCACACTTTATCAATCTTTTTCATTATCACCTTGGTCAAATTTTAGTCTCAAGCTTGTGTCCTATCCTTGTCTTAACCTTGTCGAAATTATCTCCTTAATTATCACAAAGGTCAATGACATTTGGGTTTGTTATCTGGGGCTGGCATTAGCTTGGTTGCCATCCTTTGTTTGAAATTTTAGGATTCCTTTACATTACCTTGATCTCATTTGAATTCATATTACATCCTTTTGATCATAAGCTTTTATCATCATCTTGCCAATCTTTGGCCTTGAACCTAAATTGCACTTTGCACCTTTATCTCAAAAATACCAAAAAAATAGAGTTCATTTTCATTTAAGCCTTAGCATCATTTAGTCTCCATATAATTTTCCTTTATCATCAATTAATAAACCTTTCCTTTTGTATCCCTTAGCCTCATTATCCTTGCATCCTTATATTCAAGAAAATCCAAAAATATAGCTTAGTTTCATCACCATCTTTAATTATCCTCCAACTTGCAAAAGTCTCACATGGTTGAAACAAGGTCACGAACCAAAAGAAAATGACATGGATTTCTCAAGTGACCCTTTTCATGACACCACCCTTGGAAAAAATTCAAATCATTCCACACCTCAAAGAGAAACATTGCAAAGAGACCAAACCGACACATTGGACAACCTAAGCCTAGAAGAATTCAATAAGAAATTGATCCCAGAAGAAATTGAAAGAGCTTATCAAGATCCAAGGGTTTTGAGCATGGTTGGTCAACTCATTCATGTTGACCCTAATAGATTCTTCTATGCACTAGCTAAAAAGAGTGCCAAACTCCCTCAAGGCTTTGATGTCTCAACCATTGTAGAAGAAGATACCCAAAATCCATTTGCCGTAGGGATGCCCTCCTCACAACAAATGTCAACCATACCACATGGGACAACTACACACATGAATACCACTACCACACACATCCCAATCATCTCAACATTTGGAAATAAAGTAACCCATACTACTACACAAGGATAGAGTTTCACATTTGGAAGTTCCTCAAATTCTATGGGTAAGACCTTCACAAACCCCCTTTTCCAAAACATGAATCAAGGTACCATATCACAAGGTCCTACACCTTTAATCCAAAATACAAATCAAGGTCCTATACCCACACTTTAAAACACAAATCAAGGTCCCTTATTCCAATTTCAAAGCACACCTTCATAAAGTCAATATCCACCAAATAAATCTAGAAAGGTTCACATTGCCTCACAAAGGATCCTGAATCAAAACATCAATCAAGGGCCTACACCTTCATTTCAAAACATTAATCAAGGGCCTACACCTTCATTTCAAAACATCAATCAAGTACCTATACCTTCATTTCAAAATGCTAGTCAAGGACCTACACTCTCCTTTCAAAATACAAACCAAGGACCAAATTTTAAAATCCAAGGAACAAATCAAGGGTCTACACCTCAATTCCAAAATGCTATACCAAATGAAAACATGACCTTTGGAACAAATCTAAATGCCAATTTTATCCCAAATCAAAACAACACACATCAATATGGCAACCAAGGTCCCACACCACAAAGCATCAATCCCAATTCAAATATGACATATGACCTTAATACCAACATCATGACACCAAATCAAAACAATCAACACCATCTCTTGCAGATACATTGGTGCAACAAATACAAGCCCTCCAACAATATATGAGAAACTTACAATTGGGGACCAATAAGAAGACCTATTCCATGGAGGAATTGTGCCCCTTTCCATTTGAGAAATATCTGTACATGCCACCCTTTCCCCCTCATTTCACAACACCACCTTTTCCTAAGTATAAGGGGACAGGGGATCCAATAAAACACATTCGAGAATTTAACACATCATGTATGGAAGTCTCATATGATCCTACCCATTTGATGAGAG